>JAANSM010004192.1:0-11690 GCA_036850725.1 Orchesella villosa
TTCTCCCTTCACTTCAGATTTCAACTCAACCGAAGGAAATAGTTTTGTTCCTGAAGAATGAAAAAAAGGCTGAGTGACCAGTGACCAGTGGTGGTGGTCTGGTATATCGTAGCACCAGACATTGATTCACTTTCCTTCTAAAGAGTAACGAGTTGAGTCGAGGGGGAGCATTTTTTTCTGGCTTTGTGAAAAATATCTGCCCTTTGACTCTGAAAGGATTTCACCATTACCTTTTTACACACTAACTGACTTTCATCTCACATCAAATCACATCACCACATCACATCTCCCCCTCCAAACAACATTTCTCCTCTAAATTCCAACGAAAAACGAAAAAACTATCCAATTTATAAGTCAAAATGTCCAAATCAAGTAGCTACCTAAAACTTAAACGTATATCCTATATTTTTAGTCAGTAAATCGACACATTTCTTGCCATCCTTTTTATGTTTAACTTTGACGCCATCCCTATAATGTTTATTGGCTTAACGTTTGTCACGTGAAGAGAAAATGTACCTATATAACTTTTCTCTTTCAAAACTTTCTCTTTTTTTATGCCAAACTTTCGTGTGTCTCTAATGCGATGTCAGATGTTATGTCAATGGCATGTTGTGTGCCGCGTGCCATATGTGAATCCTGAACTGGTCTGCCCTCACTTTTCCATGTGATAACTATCCCCCATTAGTTCAGAGCTGGGCGAGGAATTCGGAGCAAGAGTCAGTTGCTCTTGTAAACGTGTCTCTTTCTAGTCTTTCTCTCTTTCCCTCCCAATCCTCTAGCAAATATCATGCATAACTTATCCCACAAAGCGAGGGATTTGTTTAGTTCAAAAACTCAGTGTTTTCATTTTTCATCTTTATTCTCTCTGCCTTTTGAGGCATTTATTTATTCAAAAAAACTATTCAACAAAATTTATCTCCTTCATGTTTTGGCGAATATCTCGTTTTGTACTTTTTGTAGTTTCACGACCATCCGTGCTTTTACTCATTCCTAAATTGGAGCATATGTGCGTTGAAAAATGTATTGAACCAAAAACAAACCAAGTCATCATCACATCCTATCATCATCATGATCACTGCACCCCCCACCCAACATGTTTCATTTTTTCCTCTCATTCGCATCATCATCTCCTCTTTTCCAACATTCTTCAGCCAAGTGAGGGAAAAAGCTGAGGAAGTGAGCTGTAAAACGGAGAGGCAGAGAAGAGCTCAACAGTGGCAAATGCCAAAGAATGGTATGTAATTGAAAAACGAGTTTTCTTTTAACTTTCTCCTCTCCTCCTTTCGCCTTCTAAACTGATGTGTTGTGATGTAATGTGATGTTTTCTTATGTTTTGTAAACAACCTTGTTGTAGCGTTTAAACTAAGTTGTTTCTCTCTCTCTCCGAGCCTGCTGTGAGCTGTGCTAGCCTCGAGTTTCCAATGTAAACACCAACTAATGATCAGTCATTCATGGCTTTATTCAGTTCACCGAAGCCAGGAGCAGCTTACTAGCTTACTTGAGAGATCCCTTTCTCCTCTTTTCTCTCTTGGAAAAAAGAAAGATAGCGAGCAAATTTCAGAGAACCAACGAAAGGTTCCCTTTTAAAAAGAGCTCTCTCGTAATAAACTAACATTTATACTAAAGAGAAGGATCATAAAAGGTAAAGATGATGTGGTTCTCTATATAAAATGAAGATATGATATGAAAGAAATACATAGAGAAAATTTTGCTTTATATAGATTAGAGTGTTATGTTAGTTGAAGGGAGAAAGGATACATTTTTATATACAATATTCTCATGTTTTTTGCTCCTCCTCTGAAAAAAACTAATCAACCGTGTGGATCCAGCATGGTACACACACATGATACCTACTTTTCTCTTCTCGTTCCTCTCCACTACCCTCACAAGTGGTCGATAACAACCATAATAGGAATGAGAACACTACACCTTTTTACTTGAGTTGAGAGACTTTCTCGTCATCCAGTAAAATCTATTGCAATGCTAAACCTATATAAACATGAGTAATACTAACGCCGCCCAAGTATTTATTTTATTTTGTAGAAAAAAATACTGAGTAGAAGGAAGGAGAAACGCGTGGTAAATTTGTGGTGGTTACATCACAGAAGTGAAGTAAGAGAAAATGGTGAAAGCAGAAAATGAAAGTCTGGATCTCGAGCTGGATATCTGGCTCCAGTCAAGTGTGTCTTCAAATATATACAAAATACAAATACAAAGGTTCTCTTTGAGAGGAGAAGGAAAAGAGGGCTTTTTCAGTTATTTAACAAGGTACAAACAAAGGAGAGGAAATGAATACTGAACGTGTGAATGTTGTGACAGCCGATTTGCGTACTTTTTCACCACAGCAAACTCCCATCTTTCAATTGGGTTCTGAGAACACAACACGAACACACACAAGACGAATGGTTTGGTGGTGTAGTTTGAATGGCTTGGAGAAGTGGAGGAGAAGGGCATGTCATGACTCCACAATAATTTTTCTTAGTCAATACAATTCAAACATTCATCTTTAAACAGCAGTACCCACACGTTTGAAACATGGTGGAATTGAGGAATGGAGTGGATGTTGAATTGTTGATAAAGACAAAGTTGGAAAAAAGGAAATGTGTTTTTTAAAAAAAGAGAAAGAAAAAAAACAGTTTATTTTTCGTCTGTGGCTTACCGATCCACAGCAACTGAGAGCAGGTGGAGAATGCTGGCAGAGCAACAGAGAACATCTAAAGAGGTCCAAATCTCACACACGATTGCTCCAAATAGCCACTCTCCTTTGATCTACATTTTGAAGAATAAAGCGTTCCACGAAAAAATGGACATTTTTTTCATATAAAAACACAATAACCATGTAAAATTGTTCATATAGCAGTGATAAATTTCGTAATTTTATATGAAAAAAAGAAACAGGGAAAAAGTAAAAGGTCCAAATGTTGTAGAAAGAAATCCAGTCGTCGAAGTCGTGCATCGTTTTTTTTGTGTATTGATATTTGTGGTGAGTGTGTCAGCATGTGATAGAGTTAGCCAAACCAAACCACGGACGATGTTTGTGGATATATTTATCCGTTGTAGAGATCCAGATCCAATTCAAGGATTTTTCAAAGACATTCATAATATATAATGGGGGAACGGAGGGCACATACGAATACATTCATCGTTGTCATCGTCATCATCATCAGGCAGCAACAGAACCAAAGAGAAAGAGCCATATGTGTACCCATCATCATCCGGTAGTCAAACAGCCAGGCCCAGACCAGACGAGAGAGAGAGAGCAGGATCACCAGAAAATAACCATGAAAAAAGAGAAAAGAGTCACAAGATTGATCACTCTCCTCAACTACTTTCACATTGACATTACTATATTTATCTACTTCTTTATATCTTTATATATATTTTGACAACACAAAAGAAATTTCTACTTTTTCATAATAATACTTTTCCATATGAATATAAACGTATAGCTATAATAATATTAGCTACAAAAGGGAGTAGTGGAGACTGGAGAGGCACGGAGACAAAATGGTTCCACTCAATAATATCCTATTTATCAGAGAAGCGAAGAGAGATGCTGCTTGCATTCAACGCCACTCATGTTACTTTCGATGGTTTCGTATTTGCTATTTTCTATTATAACTGTTCTGTAGTATATAAAATTATTTTCGTCGATACAAACACAAATAGCAGGACACACTCCATTTTTGATAGAGCAACAAAAATTCATCATGTCTCTTCTGTTCTGATGGAAATATGATAGCAAAATAGGAACCTGAACCAGAAACCAATGTTGCATGATATGGACGCCAGCAGCCGCTTTAAACCAATGTCATTTTGTTATCTAATGGGTTTAGCCCCAGGAATATAAATACAACACAGTAAAGTGCGGAGAGATGTAGCAGAGCAGGGATAAAATAAAAACAAAAGGGAAAGTTTTCTTTAATTTTCATAGAATAGGTTTAAAAGGCCTTTCCTCTATATGACCATTAGAATAATAAGGATTTGTGCATCTGTTTCCTTGCTTGGGTGCACTCATTATCCCTTCTAATGTGATGTGAAAATGTGAATGTGAGCATGATGATGATAACGTATCAAAAGAAGAATGTAATATGCAATATTATGAAAGAAAACCAAGAAAATTATGTGTCTAACGATAAATCTTGGATATGTGATGCCCTGGAATAGAGTGAAAGCGAAAGCTTTGCTTGATATGATTGCTATGAAATGAAATGATATTATGATGATGACTTCAGCTTGCTTTCTCTCCCTCAAACTCAAAGTCTAAAATGCTACAGCTAGATTTATACTTGAATACTTGATAAATATGATGATGAGAAGAATGAGTGAGTGCGTCTAGCTGGCTTCCTTTTCTAGTTTAGCTTTAGATACTAAAACTCTTCTCCGAAAGGAAATTCCCTTTATTACTGGCTGACAACGCAAGTCATTTAGTTGGGATTGGGAATGGACATAAAATGCAAAAATATAGTGTATATGTGTAATCATTTCGAGGAGGAAGCAACACGCTGCTACGCTGCACTTGCCTCCGAGCAAAAAAGGCAAGAGCAGAGGAGAAGTACTCGAGAGCTTGGGTTGGATTTGAAGGGAAAGAGAGAAAGAGGAAGCGGATAAATTAATGTTGCTCGTTCTTCACTCCGCTTGAAATATTTCACTTTGAACAGAGCCACTCATCAACAGCAATTTTTCATGGTTGTGGGATTGCAATGCCTCTTGTAATTTTATATATAGATGCACTTATTTCTCTTTCCCTCTCTATTTCTGTTTGTTTGTTTAGATATTCGGAAGTCGGAAGCATAAAAAAAGTCCAGTTCAGTCCACTCTCATTGCCACTCACACCATCACTTATTGTTCTTGTTCTAGTTATTTAAGAGCAGAGAAAACATTAATGAAAGCGAAAGGGATTGTGTCGGACAATGATGAAAGTTGGAGTGGAAAGCAGGATAATAAATAAATGCTAGTGAATTCAATACTAAATCTTTCTATTGCTTTCGTTTTTTCCTTTGTTTAATAGTGAACTCGATTTTTTCCCGTTTCTATTCATTTAACCATACCACAACTGTTTTAGTCCACTATTACCCATCTCTCGGGTTGTACAAAATATATAAAATATTTGTGAAAAAATTAAACGGCGTACAACCTTTACACATGTACTGCTCTCCATAAAATAAATTTACTTGCATGAAATATGAAATAAATGCAACGGAATGATCTCCCTTGAAAAGGAAATGAAATTATTATTATTATTACCGCTCCACTTTTCACTATCAAAGCCACATGTGTTCTTATTTTCCTCTCCTCTTCTCGTATATAAATAGCATGCATGGTTATTAGCCCATTCTTTCTAGCAAATCTCTTTCTTCCTCCCCACTCCAGGCAATTGCCCTTTTTCTCTATTGTCATATTATGCATTGATATAACCATAAGCCGAATCGCAATCACAATCTGCAATCCACAGAAAACTCTAGCCCTCACTTTATTATCATGGCTCAGAACTATGACCATGATTTCTTCTGCCTCTGCTCATGTTTGCGTTTGAGCGGGAAGCACATCACATTCAACATTGCACACAAATCTGGGGAAGAATCCGAGCATATCAATTACATTTTTTGTAGGCAACTTCCTTCTCCTAGTGCCTCCTAATGATAGTAATGATGATGATGCATCATCATTATCATCAACATCAACCATCACAAAAACACACAAGCAGGCAGTAGGCTGCCTTTCTCGTTCTCTATGACTATTTATTTTTGGTGAGTTGAGAGCTCAAAAACCCCACGAGGAAGAGGAAAGAAGGAAGCCAATGTTGAGTAGTAATTCCAAGAAAATTGATTTCAGCGCTCAATAATAGAGAAAGAGAGAGAGAGAGAAAGCAGAGAAAAGCTCTCTACAACTTCCGCCGATTTAGTGGTGGAAATGACGAAAGAGAGCGATGAAAAGACAACAGGCATCATCATATCATTACTATTGCGGATTCGAGATTCTACATGAAATTGTGAAATGTTAGAAAATATACGTAGATACATTAGTTTTTACAGGTCACCATAACCATCAGGAGGAGATGCCCTCTTTTCTACTCGGCAGGAGAAATCTCGTATTTATAAAGGGAAAGAGAAAGCAATGCTTATAAATATATATGCTCCACTCCTTGCCATTACAGCATCAATGACAGGCATTAGCTCAAGAAAATAAGGGAGAGCATCAGCATTCCCGAGCCGAAATACAAATACAACTAGTGGTTTGGTTTGCTTTGGTTAAATGTATTATATCCTCCCGATTGTTCTTCTCCACTCCACTTTCTCCTCTCCTTTTTTGGCATTGATGAAGTGAGCTCGGTTGATGATATTTTGCGAGGAGCTTTCTAAGCTCAAGCTCCAACTTGAGCAGCTATTCTCTTTTTATTTCTCCTCCCAATAAATTTTGTGTGGGTATAGAACTCACTCAATTTCACTCACCAAAAACCGAAAAAACCAATACCAAAAAAGCAAAACCAAAAAGAAGAAAATATAAAGCCTTTTCTCTTCTCCTCTTTTGCTTTAAGTTGCATCATTACATTTTCATTTTTCTTGCGTTTGTCTCATAACCGCATTTTATTGATGATAGGCTCTTCCTTATAAAATGATAAAGTGGAGAGAGAAGAAAGAAAAATATGCCTCATTTCTCTATCTTTATGACTGTAGCTTCTCCAACTTCCAATTCCAACCATCATCATAATATCATCATACGTTGGAAATTGGAATTAAGTTGGGTCTGCGTTTGGTTTTTTGGTTTTCTATATAAGAAAAAGTCATAAGTCTTATCAAAAAGAGAGAAAAAGGCTTCTCTAGTAGTTGGAATGGAAGTTGGAAGCGACACAACAAAATATTATACGTTTTTATGTAGCGGCGATAATAATGCAATGGGGAAAAATAGATGCTTTTTTCATTCTTCATCCTCTCCTCTTCTATTTAAGCCTTCAATANTCCTCTCCTCTTCTATTTAAGCCTTCAATACTTTTTTTCTTAGCTACTTAATGCAATACGATGAAAATGAGATGAGTTTGAGTGAAAGTCAATGATATATTATGTTTAAGTATATATGGATATTATACAAAGTGTTCTATTTAGACGCCAATAATTTTGTTCTTCAGAAATATAAATATGTGTTTCACTTAGATCTACCACGAACAGCAGCAGCCAGTTATGTTTGTTTGTGATAAAGACGAAAGAGAATGTATCCTCTTCTTCTTTTCCTTACGCTCAATCCTATCGTTCCCATCACATCCACATCATCATCTTTGGTTCACTTTCATTGAACCAATATAGAGCAAGCCAAGAAGTCACTTATTCTTGTTGCATTTCAACATTTCATTCTTTTCTCCTATTATGCGCCATTCTTCACCCAAATCCTTAGCTTTTTTCTAGATGATGACTTTTTAGACTTTTCTTTTTTTACTTAATATTTTTGCTGTGTATGCGTAGCATGTGTGCAGAACTTCAATAAAATGAGATTTTCCCCCATAAAATAAATACAGATCTGAGGCAACAGAAAGTAAAAGTCGAAGAAGAAAAAATGATGCTGGTTTTTTCAGTTGAGACTTGCTATATGGGTGTATTTTTTATATTTATATTGCTATTTTTGTCCGAGATCATCAAAGGCATCAATCTCTTCGTAAAGGAGTAGTGGCGAGAGGAGGCTCAGGAAGAAAATAAAATACCATTTATTTTGTTACTCAAGCTTTATAGTTTTTTCGACTTCGACTCACATTTATTGGAATGATATAAAAAAAGTTTATTCTTAAATTATGGATATTGAGAAGGAACAAACATTCTCTAATGCCAAAGCTATAAAACTGCCTTTCTTACAAGTTATTATGAAAAAATGTAAGCAAAATGGATAGGAGCAGTTCTGATTTAAGAATGGAATGTGAAAATACTTTAAGATTAGAAAGCAAAACAGAGACTATACCGAAAGCCAACCAAACGGCGTCAAGTCAAGACAGACTGGAAAGAAAAACATGAGCATAGTATAGACGCCGCTAGTTTATTGCGCATTCTATCCTTTTTAGTTTATGTTTTAACGTAGAATTCAAGGAGGGAAAATAAGCCTCATACATATGAGAATCCCCTATCTATATTCCATTGTTTTTTTCAAACGCAAACCTCTCCTGTTTCTTCTGATGATAAGATAAAACGCGTGGAACTTGATGCAGCATCAAATCAACATCTCAACTTGAAGCTTCTATCGCATACTTTTTTTACCTTTGGCTCCCTGATTTTAGATTGCTGCTGTGTTGTGGAGTTGTGGGAATCTCTTTCATAATGGGCTTTGCTCCCTTGCTATATAAAAATATGATAATAAAATGCAACTACGGAAGAAAAAAATTAAGGCTTATTTCCCTTCTTCTTCTTGTTCTTCTTGCAAAATCGCAAATCCTTTCCACAGAATATAAATCCTTTTTTAAATTACATGTATCAACTTTAAACTCTCCCAAAATTCAGCCATGTAAAATAAAAATGGCTTAATGGAACAGGGAAAAGGAGAAGCGGAGAGAGAAAGCTAGAATCTTCTTTCATTTCCAAAGCGGTTGGTCGTGGATTGTGGAAGTCCCTTTGGACTTTTATTTTTATTCCTTTTTATAATAACTAAAGCAAGTAGTATGCACTTTTTCTCTTTTCTAGTCACGTCAGGCTCGCCAAAAAGCATAGTTGGACTATAGTGTATCCAATTTCAGCGGCTAGTTTCGTGATGACTTTGGTTCCCTTTGGTTATTCGCGACTTTTCTAGTCACGTCAGGCTCGCCAAAAAGCATAGTTGGACTATAGTGTATCCAATTTCAGCGGCTAGTTTCGTGATGACTTTGGTTCCCTTTGGTTATTCGCTGTTCGTTCTCCTTTCGCTAAGATTTTGCACGTGAGATGCTGAAAAAAGCTTGTGCAATTTTCTTATAGAATCTTCATTTCTTAAACTAACAGCTGGTAATGCTAAATTTTTTCCAGGAAATCCTTTGGAAAGATGGAGGTAACATGTAATACGAAAGAAACTACATGCTACAAGGTTCTCGCTCGGTGCAACAAAATAGCTCGAAGGTATTACCGCATTGCATTAGCTCTATAAGTAGCAATAGATTTTATCCCTCCAACAAGTCCCCAGCTTTCTGAAGCAGATCGAAAGGGGGATATACGAGCCATCGAGCCATATGTTTCTTAAGAATTGCTGAAAAAGGAAGTTGTAATAGGATGTCTTCTTTTTGAAAAAAATTGGAAGGATGAGTTAAAAAGAGGATGGAGATAAAGGTCTAAAATTGAAGGTGTATCAGACCAGACGCATTATGCATTCAGGAACAAGCTATCAAGTCAATTGGTGGATGTATTTATTTCTTGAGAGAAAAAGGATGAAGATGTATAGTATAGCCGCTCGCTGTTTCCTTTCTTTACTGAAGAAGAAAAGTGTGTCGAGATGACAGTGAACATGATAAAGAGTAGGGTACAAATGCATTTCAGATGACAACAGAAACCGATTAAATTGACAAACAAGAAGAGAAAAAGGGGAAGGGAAGGTGGATGTGGATGTGTGGCTGTTTGAGACGAAGAGAAAGTTATATATAAAGGTAACATAAAATCAGTAAAATAGCAGAACATACAACTGTTGGGTTTCGCTAGAGAAAGTAGGGAGAAGCGAAAGAGAGATAATAAACGTGATGGAAGGGTACACTCAACAATTCTACGTCACACTTGGACTAAAATATATGGGATTCCAAAGAGTAAAGGAGTTTTACATTCCACACTACAACAGAATCGGAAACATTGCATTGCATTTTTAGTAGATAAGATTACATTCACAAGATACAGTGTACCCATTGGATCTAACTACCGATTGGAATTTTAAGCGTTCTAAATATTATATAAAGGCGTCGAACTAAATGATGACGCAAAAAAATCATTTTGAAAATTAATGAAAAGTATCTACATTTGTAAGCTCCATCTTATTACACATTATATTATGCGGCTTCATCGATCATTCATTACTTATTACATTTATTATTTACGAAGGAACTTTTATAAAAACCTAGATACATTTCTGCACTGAACTTCGAGTTTTGGTTAAAAAAATTAACATTGCGGATTGATTCTGATTCATTTTTAGCTAAAGCGGTAGAATTTATTTTCTATAAATTATAATTCCGGATTGTAAATTTGTAAGCGATAAGATTGCGTATCCCAAATGCACTGTAATGTAGACTCTAAACTCTAGATCCTTTTAAATGTATTTTATTTCAAAGCTATCCATTTTCAGCCATACAGTCAAAGTCTACTTGGCAAAAATAGATTTGTATTGGAAAAGAAACCTATATGACCCATGACATGCTTATATTTTGTCCTTGTAATGTGTAAAGAAGGCAAAAAAGACGGAGTACTCATACTATACGTGAAATGAACAACCAAAAATCTAAAATCGAATCACGCTCGATATGTTTGTTTACGTAAGTTTATCACAAAAATAGCAAATTACACATGATGGCGTTACAGTAGCTCATATAGCTCCCTCAATAGTTCATGTTGTAAAGGCCGAACTTGCTGTCCAGCTTAAATACTTTTGTTTTCTTGGAAGCCTTATATATTTACCAAACTTTCTTTGAGCACAATTCTACCCACTCAATGAATGAAACAAAAGTAAGAACACTCTACCAATAATTATTTTTGAAAACGTACGGTCATTTTTCTGCAAGCCTTATCAATACATAGACTTTTACGCAATTAAGATGAAATGTGAAGTAAATAAGGCAATATCTTCACCATTCAATTTCCGCTCGCCCACTACTAAAGCCGTTCTACACAATCCAAAAATGAAGAAGAAGAAGAAGAATAAAGAAACCTGCAACAAATATTTTATTTCTTGAGGCAACATTCCCCAAAGATTCCAATTGAGTTAAAGGTTACAGACTTCAAGATGGTTGCTGATTGGAAGGAGAAAGAAAGTTGCAAAAGTTAAAGAAATATATAAATACAGCAATAACGTCCTTAAGGTTAACATATGTTCCTATCCAAAAAACTCTAAATATCTTGCTCACTTACTTTCACTCAATGTCACTTTCCCAACAAAAATGTACGTTCGAAGAAAAAAGCGAAGCAAACGAACGAGGAGCAAGAGCAAAATGAACATTCATGTTCATCTTTCTTTCTCTCCTCCCTGTCACTTCTTAACAAACAAGGAAGGAGTTATGGTGCAAAAATGCGAAGCCATAACGAGTGTTGTGGTCTGGTCTGGTGACGGTGTGAAGTGTTATATATAGAATTTTTTTTTCTTGAAAAAAAATTCAAGCAAAAGTAATATCAGAAGTTTTTGCCTAGTCATGTGATGATGATGACGCTGGAGGGTAGCAAAGAAAGGAACATAGTTTTCTAGCAGAAAGTCTAAGTTAGTCATTTGAGGAAGAAACATTTTTTCATAGCACCGTGTCATTTTCGCATAAGCGTAACCTGCTAAACATTGAGAGTAGCGACGTGCAACTTGCTCAACATCACGAGCTACCTACCTACCTATACCTCATGTTTTTTCGTAGAGAAAACAACCAAATCAAAATAGTTTAAGGGGTTCACAAAATACTTGGAAAGGGGAAAGGCAACGAGGCGAGCAAACTTTCATCATATATTACAAAAAAGCTTAGAAAGGAGAAAGCACACATACAAGATTTTCACACACGTCTGACAACT
>JAANSM010004193.1:0-11689 GCA_036850725.1 Orchesella villosa
TATTTCATATCATAGCACCACAATAATTTGAGTATATTATACTTTAGTCAACAGTATATACGCTCCGTATTTTTCTCTGTTATTGTACACTTAATGTTATTCTTATGGGTATGACTATGACTTATATTTCTTCTTTACATATTTATATTTCTCATCCCACACTCTTTACTGCCACTGCCACTCCACTTGTGACTTGCAGAGCTAGCTCAAATTATATAGAAGCTTCAGAGCCTCAGCTTTTTAGCGCAGGAGAGAGCCTATCCGACCGATACACTTGTGACTTGTATATACTTAACTCAAGAAAAAAGGATATGGATATGGATATACATAATAATATCATCAGAGAGTATTGATATTGATATCAATGTACTGCAAAAGGGCAAAACAAGTAGGAAAGCTTTTTCAGAAAAACATCATCATCATCACCATTTCACCTAGAAAAATAAATGTAAAGTACAAACAGTGAATAGTACAAGGCGCAAGCGAACAACTGAAGTCAGGGAAGAAGAATGTTGAATGTGAAGGGACAAGGACAACACATTTATTAGAAGAAAAAACGGAAATGTAGAGGAAAATATTTTTAGTAGTTTGCTTGCGTTTAAAATAAATAAATAAGTAATATATTAATATCGTATAATCGCCAACATTATACATATGATTCTCAATATCAATCGTACCAGAAGCTTTTAGTTTTTAATTGATATTGATAAGCGTAAAAGTCGAAAGTGACAACGATAACTCCAACTTGGAGTTTCGTTAAGTCAAACCATCATGCATCATTAATGCAACATTTAAAGCGCATTTGAAATTGGGGGAAAGAACATTTTGTTGTGTCCGTTTTTGCTGTTGTCATTTCACTCGCAGTATGTAAATGTGTATAAAAAATAGAATATATCCTTGTTTCCTTGTTTGTAAACAATGAGCATGATGGTTAATACAGTTCAAAATAATTTATTTGCATTGGAGATGAATGGAAACGGTTGATTGTTGATAGTTGGTGGAAGGAAGATGAAGAAATTATAATCGCAGTGTGTTGTTTAGTGCTTTTACGAATTTTGAATGTCAAATGTCGGATGCAGAATAAAAGTGTTTTCGTAAACTGTAGACTGTCAACTGTTGACACTTCAAGTGTTTGTAGAAAGGTTTGAAGTCGAATTTGATCTAGTTTTGATGTACGGTTAACGGTTAAAGAATACTAAAATCATTGACAATTGATTAGGTAGGGTGAAATGTCGAAATAAATACTGAAATATAATTGATAACCGAATGTCAAATGTGCGAAGAATGACCAATTTCAATTGATTACTGGTTACACGGTTGTGATATTAAGTGTTTTTTTGTCGTTCTGCATCATACATCGAATTCAAATGTTACAAAATTGAAGCAAGGTTGAAGGTCAAAGGTAGGTGAAGGTCCTCAGTCTTGGTCAACATTTTTCAAATGCATTTATTTATGATGTAGCTTTTTAGTTGTTTGTTTTTAAAGATTTTTGCAATATCCATTATCTGTTATCACTACCGTTCACTATGATTCATTATTAGCTTTAGTTAGGATGTAGGATAAATAACCCCGATTGTTGATATAAGATATTCTCTTTTGAGCGACTCAATTCACTTGTCACTTCTTAAATATGACATCTTTTGTCTTTCCTATTTTATCCAATTAACAATTTTCGAAAATTCTGTTTGAATTTCTATTTTCACTGTTAACTGTTCTTTCCGTTACATTTTAAGATTGCTAATTATTAATAATTGACACTTATTGCTTTTTTGTTTGTTTAACAGTTTTGATTTGCGATACAATTGTGGAGACAGAAAAGCAGAAGAAATTGAGTCTCAAGTCACAAGTCTGCATATTATGAATATTGAGCTAGATTGATAATACTGAATACGAATTAAGAATCCGCCGTACTTGCACTACTTTTATCAAGTTCCGGTCTCCAGTTTGCAACAGAGCAGAGGCAAAGCTAATTTGCAAGGATTGGATTACTTTTGTGATTGCCTACCAGTCTACCTTAATGAAATAAGGAAAAGGAGCTTTCTTGAGACACATCGAGTTTAAATAGCTGTATTTAAATATCTGGGTACAATTCTCATAAAATAATTTACAGTCCTAACTTACTATTTACGTAACTTTACTCCGTAGTGCAGTACTATAACGCAAACATATATTATTATTAGCAGTCTCTACTTGTTAGGGTTTCAATTAGAGTACAAGTATAGTGATTTTTAAGCACAAAATTTAGAGTTCAGTAATTATAATTATTTTCCAAATAATCAAATACTAAGCGATAGATAATATTCTCGCTTTCATTTTCACGTTTCTTTTAACGTTTATCATAAAAGTTTAAAAAACTAAGTCTGCTTTTATTACTTTGAGAAGGCCTGACTCAAACTATTGAAGTAAATCTATTATTGTGTATTTCATTCCTAGATAGTTACTTGATGCTCAACTCAAATCGTAATCTTTATTATTGTCTCTAATAATGCTAAATGCTGTCTGTGCAAATTTAGTTTTCTAAAGTTATATACATCCAACGTTATTTCGTTAGCTTTCTTGATTACTTTGTTTATAATTCTTTCCGGCAACAACATATTATATTCCGCAGTTGTGTTATTTGTCAATCAGAGCTGAAAATAGAATTAATAGATGAACCGAAACCAAATATTTTAGAGAGAAAAAAAGAAGCAGAAGATAACTTATATATGCAATAAAATACTGTTGTAAGAATACACAAAGTCAACGTATATGTACAAAATTAGGAGAATCACTTTAATGCAGTAAGGCACATGTAATTCATATAATGTAATAGGGTCAGTAACAAACTATATATAATATACAGTGTAACCGCAGACAAGTCTTAATAGCTAGCCGATTAGTTTAAGTTTTAAGCAATTTTATAGCATTAACACCTTATATGGGCTGTTATATTAATGATCCTCAGCTTATACAATAATTATAATCGTGAAATGTGTGCATAGTATGGTTTTATTACTTGTCCTACAAAGATCTCAAACATCTAAAATGAATATCGACTGACATTGAAACTTCCATTGTGTTTACTAATACCGTTTGACATTGCTGGATACTGTGAATTGCAAAAGTTTACCTGACTAAGTTTAGCAAGGCAGTTTTGTGGTGATTGCGTTCACTTTTGTGATACACTAATTTGAGAGCTGTAGCATAATGCTGGAAAATCCGAATTTATCAACGTAGTTTCATTTATTTTAACCAAGCTAAAGGAAAATCTGGGTATTTATGCGTGTATAGTTAATAGTTCATTTTAGTGGTGCTCTAACAAAAAATCGTAGAAACCGTTTATGTGATGTAAAATTTAAAGAACCAATGGTCGAAAGCTAACTGTACCTTTAATCTAAACTGTTCATGTGTACCTTAGCATACGCAGTTTAAGGAATAATATTTACACATTAAGAAGAAGAATCATATTTATAAATATATATTTGTGTTGAAAAACATTGACTTTTAGATTTTAGACGATTTGACAATTTACAATTTACAGTCAGAATCTTATTATATTTGAAGACTAGTTAACTTGAATGCAATTTGAATGTTATGTTAAATATTGACTACTCTGATAGTTGAGCTGTATTAATTTTAAGTCGCTCGTAATAACGTTTTTCGCTAACTCTCCTTGGCCCACCTACCTTCCTCTTGATCTACTTCACACAACTTGAAAGATGTGGAGTTCACGCCCAGGTCAGTTAAATGTTCATGAAACTTTCTTCGTTCTTCTACAAATTAAGAAAACGTACATACATAATGTGTTTCTTCCCGTACTGAAATTAAATTATTCTGCACTTTTTTATTGTGTTTTCTCCATTTGTTTGTGTTTATGTTAATGTTGAATTTAGAACTTTGCAGACGTTTTGTTTACTCCAGTACGTCAAATTTTGATTGTAGCTATTCAAAAATACTTTTGAATTATCTAATATCAGGGAAAGATTACTTCATTTCTTCCTGTACTATGTTTGAATCTTTGCATTTTGTCTATTTATTAATCAATAATTTTTTCATGGGAAAAAGACGCTATATGTGGATGTTTAGACTTTTGGTCTTGCGTCTGAAATGTTAACTAACGAATAATGTCAGTTCTCTTGTGCCACTCATGAACTCTACTTCTGTGAGTGTGCTATGAATCAAAGCGATCATATTTGTTATGTGTTGATCGCCAATAGTTTGATTCTTGCTACCAAATAATTTTGTGTGGGACTAGTCTATATACTTCTTGGGTCTGAAGTTACATGTAATGTGTTTGTTGTGTGCTTCTTGTTAATTCTTAGTTTAAACTTCCGAATGTATGTATGTGGTTGTGTTATGTAATTTGCACAAACATTATTTATGCAAGCACATAATGTTTCGTTACTTGTGTGTGAATAGAGAACGTGTGTGTACTCGTGTTGGCAATTCTATGGGAAGCAGAAATCGACAAAAATTTACATGAGAGGTTAGGGAAAGGTTTGTCCCTTTGACATTCGAAGGAAAATGAAGACTTCGAGTATTGGACATCGACCGGGCTATAAAAGCATCAAGATTCCACCGCCGTTAGTTTGGTTCGGTGGTCAATCACCTTCAAGATTATATAAGCTCATATGTCGTGGGCTCAGTTTCAGTCTCTATTGTAGCAACTATTACTTACTGCGTAATATCATAATATTAGTAGTTACAAATGTACTCACACGATCACAATGAGCATCCTCGTTTTCTTTTCATCTCATTAGTAGAAGAAACGAAGCCTTAAAGCTCTGAATCTGACGATTATAGCACAGTTATAAAAAATTGATGTAATAGTATGAATCTCTCATGAATGAGCATTACACTTTTAATAGCTTATCTATCAAGCACTAATTCAATATCTGTATAGTCCTGAATTTCACATTGCATCTTCACCTACAAACTAATTTTGAGTGTATGTATGTTTTTAATTTTCTGCTTTATATTTCCGTTTTCTGTACATCAGAATGTTTGCATGAGTTTATACTAGAATGTTTGAGTGTGCTGGATTAATGAAACTTTTGCTTCTGTTTTACTTTACGTGTGCATTTGGAAATTTTCACATTGTTGTAATATATGTATTCAGATTATTCACACATTTATGTACGTTCTTTCTCAAATCTTGGTTCGCACTTTACATGTATTCAAAAAAGCTGGTAACTATTCGTTGGCTACATGCTAATTAGTAAAAAATGTAATTGCAAAATTTGTCATAGGCGATTTTAAAATTTTAGATTGGAGAGACGGGTACTCTCAGGCTCTCAACGGTCCAGTCGGAGGAATTCGATCTGGTTCGAACCAATTTCCTCATGGTTCAAGCCCGCAACAAAATCGGTCTCATGTAACATCTCAATCAGACGCTCCATCCCCAGGAGGGCCACATCATCAGCATCAACACCATCATCATTCACAAGGGCCAGGACACGGTGGCCATAGTGGTGGTGGAGGAATCGTAGCACATTCTCATCACTCCCCACATCCTCTTCACGGTCTTTTAAGTGGTGCTCAACAGCCAGGTTCTACCGGACCATCGTCGCACCAGTCACACCCACATTTGGGTGGTTCTCATCACTCTGCTTCACACTCTTCTCACTCTCTAAGTGGACATTCGCATTCGCAAAGTATCTCAGCTATACCTCCCACAATGGGGGACTTCGGGATGTCGACGAATGCTCCTACTAGTGCAGATGCTTGTTTGTCTATAGTACACTCCCTTATGTGTCATAGACAAGGGGGTGAATCTGAAAGTTTTGCTAAGCGTGCAATCGAAAGTTTGGTGAAGAAATTGAAGGTATAAAATTATTTTACGGAAAGTGGCGTATTTCATCTTTAAGTTTTCAAAAGCAATAATTAACGAGATGTGGTATTACTTGCGTAGGAAAAACGAGATGAGCTGGATAGTCTTATTGCTGCAATTACTACTAATGGGGCGCAGCCAAGCAAATGTGTTACAATCCAGAGAACATTGGATGGACGGCTACAGGTAAATATGAATATTATATATATATTAATTCTAATTATTCGGAACGTACAGAAATGGGCATATGTAAAACTTTCATCAATTGAATGGATATTACTGTTTATTCTCCAATCGGTATTGTTTTCTTAGCAAGGAATTAGGGCCTTATATCATACATTGAATATTACGAGAGTATGAATGTATATGTATAAATCCTATGAGTCACAAACAATGCGTTTAAGACAAATATTTCTTGTGTCTGCATCGGTCGGTGTAACGCTGCACTTTTTGCATATTAGGGGAGATTTTTAGTTTTCGCAGATGTTTGATTAGCTTGCAGGCAGACACCATATTGCAACATCGGCCTAACTTCGTGTGGGTCGTGGCAAAAGGGTTCTGTTCCAGGAACTCTTTCTATGTGCTGTGCATTAGGCATCTGCAATATGACCCTCACTAAAGTTGCTATTTGTGCAATGTTTGTATGCAAGATGCATCATTCATTCATTACTCATCCTCACCGACTTGGTGATGCACTTACTTGAGCGGGTTTTCCCTTTGTGCATCCACTGTTGCAATTTTACTCAGTTTTTTACGTTAGTGGGTTAGGGTTCTGAGCATTGTAGAATTAACAGTAGTAGTCCCATTTTTGAATTTATAATAAAAATATCTTTGTTTGACTTACTTAAAAATAAATAATATTATATCATGGATAGGTTGCTGGACGTAAGGGTTTCCCACACGTGATATACGCTAGAATCTGGAGATGGCCAGATTTGCACAAGAACGAATTGAAACATGTGAAGTACTGTCAGTACGCCTTCGATCTCAAATGTGACTCCGTCTGTGTAAATCCATACCATTACGAAAGAGTGGTGTCCCCCGGGATTGGTGAGTGCACGATGGTTTAAAGCATACTACAGTCTAATATTCTTGAAAGACAATTAAAAAATGTTTCATTTTAGATATATCTGGATTGAGTCTACAATCTCCAAATACTGGAAGGGCAATTGATGAGTATTCCGCTGGTAGCTCGGCCACCTTAGAATTGATTAATCAGAAGACAGCAGCAGTGAACATAAAATCAGAAAATCCTAATATTCTGTCTCCTGCAAGTAGTAGTATGATTGGAAGCACTTCGTCTCCAGCGGGCTCTGTTGGTATTGGACAAGTTCCTGCCCCTCAACCTCAAACAGTACAGCACCACCCTCCTGCTCCACCATATAACCAAGCAGTTGGTTCACAAGTGCAAGGGCTCATGTCACCACAGGTAAATTCACCGTCTCAGCCTACTCCAGGTCAGCCTGGTGCACCAAGTGCAACACTTGTTAGCTCTGGACCAACATCACCAATTGATGGTGCAACAAGCACCACACAGGTTCAGATTGGAACAAATGGAAGTAGTGCTACTCCCGGGGGATCCCAATCCGTGTCCGGACAAAATACCTCTAATTACTACAACAGTGAATCTGGAAGTAAGATATTTATAATTTTATATGGATTATCAGAGACCCTATAATATGTTAAGCGTATTTTAACAGTTATCCTTAACGTACTTCTACCACAGTTAACCATTGTTTTGTACCATTACAGATAGTTGCTCCCAGTATTCTGGCTTAGATTATAATGGAATGAGTATGACGTCACCTTCGTCACAACCAGCAACAAGTGCAGAAGGAAATATTAATCAGAGTGGCTACTCATCATGGAATGGCAACGGGAACAGTACCGTAAGTTATACGCAAAATGCACAATCCCCAACTTCTGGAGCTGAACTTTCAAACCATCCAGGATATAGTAAGACTAAATCTCATTTAAACGTGTTATGTTAACTAATTATTATTATTATGCCCATCACATTTAACGTAACATTTTTTTTAAAAATTAGACATCCATTCACGTCAACTATACCATGATGTGAACCTAAGTACTTCTGCTCTACTCTCTTCTCAGCCCCCACCAGAGTTTTGGTGCTCCAATGCCTATTTCGAATTGGATACTCAAGTAAACGAATATTTATACAATTTATCCAAACGACTGGTTTTAATTCTTAGCATATCTTGTAAGTCGTAACATTTGGATTTTATTGTCAGGTTGGAGAAACTTTCAAAGTTCCTTCATCCCTACCAAGCGTTACAATTGACGGATACGTAGATCCATCTGGAGGCAATCGGTTCTGTCTTGGAGCACTTAGTAACGTACACCGAACGGAGCAAAGTGAAAGGGCCAGGTATGTACTTGAATTTAGTTTTTTGAATCTACTCTACCAAACAGCAGAAGATGATAATGATGTGGCACATGCTAAATTGAAAAATCCTTCATATTCTAGACTGCATATTGGTAAAGGGGCACAATTAGAATTGAAAGGCGAAGGGGATGTGTGGCTAAGATGCATGTCCGATCATAGCGTTTTCGTACAAAGCTACTACTTGGATCGTGAAGCTGGTCGTGCGCCTGGGGATGCTGTACACAAAGTATACCCGAATGCATATATAAAAGTTTTTGATCTGCGACAATGTCATCGTCAGATGCAACAACAAGCTGCCACAGCACAAGCCGTGGTAAGTGTTTAGTGGGATATGTGTATTTTATAACATGTGAATTGCTATGTTGATATACTCAAATTGTTATCGAATTTTAGGCAGCAGCCCAGGCAGCCGCGGTTGCTGGTCACATTCCAGGCATGTCTATCAAAGATCACGCTAATAACAATCAAGGTTTATTTACTGATTACTAATTCAGACTCTTTTATGTAAATAGGACCCCATGCTGTAGGTGGTATTGCACCTGGGATCGCCATTAGTCTAAGCGCTGCTGCAGGCATTGGCGTGGATGATTTACGTCGTCTTTGTATTCTGCGTTTAAGTTTTGTGAAAGGATGGGGACCTGATTATCCACGACAATCGATTAAAGAAACTCCTTGTTGGATTGAGGTAAATTAAATGGAATTGGCGAATTAAAACTATTTTAACTAGTATATGAGTTTTCTACATAATTCTAATGTCCACATTGATTTTAAAGGTTCACCTACATCGAGCATTGCAATTGTTAGATGAAGTACTTCACACAATGCCTATCGATGGACCCAGAGCGATTGAGTAATGAACTCATTAATGATATTGATAATGATAATCAGAAGTATGGTTTTATTTGACTACACGCGACCGTTTGGATTAGATTGCTTCAGATTTCCAGATGCGGAAATCGTGAAATACACTTTGTTAAACTTTTTTGATTTTGCTCCAATTCAATGAATCGTTATATTTTGTAAATCCCACATTATATGTTATAGTATTTTCAAATTATTAAATAAACTTTGATGATTGATGGATGCATAATGTAACATTTTGCTATCAAGGGCATTTGGTGTAATACAAATGTACAAAAGCTCATTTTATAAATTCGTTGAATTCGTTCATGGTTAGATTCTGGGGCAAATAGTAAATGTCAAGTGACTATTGACTAATGCATAAACCGAAAAACTCACAGCAACACTACACATTCTCAAATATAAAGATTTTTATGCATAGTAAAATATCAAACGACAGGCTATTTGTTCGCACTCTATATGAGTATTGTATTAAAAGACAATATACTAGCAAACATACTTGCTAGTATAGTCTTTGTATTGTATAAAGCGTCGGGCATTTCGTTCTCCCATAAAAGCACCTTAATGTAAGGGTACATAGTGGTAAAATTCGTTACACCTGCATAACCTTCTTTGTTGGAGCTTTGTAGGATGCATAAACTTAAAGTTAATATTTAAAAAATCGACAAGTGTACGAAAACAGATTTCAGACATACATAAGTATAGCAAAACGTGTATATATGCTTCATTCCTATGTCTAAACCTCTGTTCACACAGCTCAAGCGTCCAAATTGTATTTTACAGTTCACTACAGCTCAAATACGCTTCTGGAATTAGCTGCGCAATAAATACGATCTAGTTCTTTCTATTAGAAACATCACATCAGAGAAGTGCGATTGTAACAGTATAGGTGATAGGAGCAGAAGCAAGGCTTCCATTTCCGTTCTCCATTTTCAGGTTTCAACGAAAGCAGACACATAAAATTCAATATTCAATCTTTGAGACACGTAAGAAGCTGGACGTGTTTTTATGTCTGTAATGTATAAATGCATTTAAACATGTATGATATGCCTTGGTCTACAAGAAACATGAAAAACATTTACGTGGATGTTGCAGCTCCTTTCCAACAAACTCATTTATCATTCAAAGCAATTTGTCCTAATAACTATTGAATAATTAAAAAGTATTGACTAAATTCATGAGATGGTTAATTACATGACAAGGTTGGAAGTGGAAAATTCTGATGAGTTCCATCCGCCATGTTTTTCTTTCGCCACCTTTGGCTTTCTCTAGTCTCTGCCACAAATTTTACAACATTGGATGTTGTATCACTTTCTCCCCCGAATTTGATTTGGTCCTTATTCACTTTTCCTTGCTAGACATATAAATATCATCGTGTAAACTAAAATTTGCGATACTGATCAGAATCTTGTTACGAAGCACTTTACGCGTTGATTTGGATGGAAATACAACAAAATGAAGAGTGGATTCCATGCAGACATGGCCCTTGAATCTGAGCCAATTCAACGGGCGGATCGTAATATCCCCTTGAACTCATTCGGAGTTCCTGGAGTCGACTGGGTAAATTGAGAATGATTGGAATGGTTTTCTTGAGAGTGCTGATATTTTCTGATAAACGCTAATAAATACAATTTGCACAGGAATCAATTAGGAGAGCATTTCAGCTCCCAAATCAGTACCTGAGAACATGTACCTTGAAGGAAGGCACAGTGATCACAATGATCATCTACCAGGTAATTTTGTCGTTGTTTGAAACGAAATATTTCTCTCCGAATCAATACGGTTTTATTAAAGTCTGTCATTACCCCTGAAATAAACATAACATAAAACCATATTACTTATATATATTTCAACAATTTACAGACGATGAGTCTGGCAGTTGTAGCGTTCCTTCTGGTGATGATTTTGATATTTCCGAAGCAAACGCACTACTGGTAAGCTCTTTAATATACTTTCTCTTGATTTGTAATTTTTATGCTATGCTTAATACTAACTTAAAGTGTGAGTAAGACCACGACTTNAGTCTGGCAGTTGTAGCGTTCCTTCTGGTGATGATTTTGATATTTCCGAAGCAAACGCACTACTGGTAAGCTCTTTAATATACTTTCTCTTGATTTGTAATTTTTATGCTATGCTTAATACTAACTTAAAGTGTGAGTAAGACCACGACTTCCGATAAAGCATTTAAATTTTCTCTTGTTTTATAAAAAGGTGGAAAGAGAAATTTCGTAATGACCTGGATTATTACTACCAGGGTGAAAATGAAGACCTCCAGAAAAGGTTGCGTCCACGTAAGGAATTTTTTTGTCTGCTTTGTTAAAGATTATATACATGGGGCAACGTGGGCAAATCCCTGTTCCACTGTTGAACAGTGTGACTGTTCTATCTAAAACATCTCTGCAGTTGCAAAATCTCTATAAACCATTACCATTTTCTCACTAATGTAGTTGTGGAGCCTATGACATATGCAGTGATTGGAGTGCATGGGTTGTTTTTCCTGACTGGTTGTATTGTAATTTTCGCACTGCTTCGTAAACATGTAAGCCACCATACTACCATCATGCACCAAAATATTTTACAAGTATCGTTCATACTAGATGCGATAGATATTA
>JAANSM010004194.1:0-11688 GCA_036850725.1 Orchesella villosa
CTTACTTAAATCATTTAGTGGTGATCCTGAGCCGAAATTCATAGCTGAGGCTGCAATGGCAATTGTTAATCACAGAATGCGACCCGCAGACGTAATGGAAATCAAAATTACAGACACCGAAAGCCAAGTAATTCACTACTTTCTGAAAGTTCTACTTTGCATTTTAATAACAGTTCTACTTTCTACTCATGGTTTTAGCAGTTTGGGTTTCCATTGCGTCCCTTATTCATTGTTATATGTAAAATTGCATTGCAGGATGAGTCAGAGGAAGCAAAAGCGCCAAGAAAGCCATTTTACAGCCTTGTTGGCATAAATATGGGTCAGTATAGAGAAGCAAAGAAAATTAAAGACGAGATGCCTACATTTTTTGGACAATTTTTTACAACATTCTGGTCATTACTACGAGTACAGCCTCAAATCGTTAAAGCTCAACTCAACTACATTCCATCCTGTTCTGGATGTACAAAATGTAAAAAGGAGGAAGAAGCAAAATTAGAACAAGCCAGAATAAAAGCTGCTGAAGACAAACAGATTGAAGAAAAGAAGTATTCACAGCCTTCCATTTGGTCTCGTCTCACGTCAATTTTTAGTAGACCCGTTCTAGCAGATACAGATCTCCTTGTTGAAAACCCAGAATGCGGAGTTGAAAAGTCAATATGTTTGGAATCATCCGAGCTAAACGTTATTGTTGAAGGAGGAGGAAAGCTGAAAGTTGAGATTGGTGGCAGACTAGAACGAACTGATTTCATGATTGAAGGTCTACGTCGACTGCGTGGCGAATCTCCTAATCATAAAATAACGTTAGAATGTAAAGAAGTGGAAATATGTCCCGTTGAGGGTGCCGGACCAGAATTTTTCTCCGTAGATAATGAAGAATTTGAAGTAAAACGGGTGAAACTGAAAGCATTAAAAGATCGTGTATATTTCTTTGTTCCGTAAATAGTAGCTAGAGATGTGACAATAAATGAGTTTTACAGTATTTCATTGTGTTGATGTTGATTTACCTAAGTCCTTTGTTCAACTTTTAGTTTCGTTTCAACTATTGCGTTCCAATTGTTCATGAAAGTAGGCACTAT
This sequence comes from Orchesella villosa, assembly GCA_036850725.1. Classification (NCBI taxonomy): domain Eukaryota; kingdom Metazoa; phylum Arthropoda; class Collembola; order Entomobryomorpha; family Orchesellidae; genus Orchesella; species Orchesella villosa. The sequence goes on from JAANSM010004194.1 coordinate 1,077, forward strand.
GCACCAAATGCAAACCCTATATATATGATGCATGTTTTGCTATCAGAAAACCACCCACACGGACTTCACTGCCGTCTAGCGTATCCTTAAAACCAAAAAGTGGAAGAAGCGGTAGATTGAGATTTTATGCCTTGCTCCCATCCATGCTGTACCCACTGCCTCAACAGAACAGAATTGAAGTGCATTCACAGCTCAGTCTCAGGCGGACGGTACTGCATGCTGCAGCAATAGTAGGTTGGATTCTGTTCCAAAGGTTAAGAAGTTTATTTCTACGTAATTAGTATTTAACCAAGTGGTTAAAACACCAGCTTCAAAATGAGGTATGTAGAAATTTAAAAATTACAATGTTTGTTAAAATTAAAACAATGTACATTTATTGTGGTAATTATTTAATGTTTAATATTCGATGATGCATGCTCTGCTTACCACTTACAACTAAGTTGAAAGCCGGTGAATGGCATATCTTGTCATTATCATTCACTGGAGAGTTTTAAAATTAAGTTGATCACTGATTTAATCAATGAAATGTTTTTATTTATTGCAGTAGTAAAGTTTCGAAGGAAATGCTCTTGGAGTGTGTGAATGCTGTCATTCAGAATTCACAGGAGAAGAAGCGTAACTTCTTGGAGACGGTGGAGCTTCAAATTGGTCTGAAGAACTACGATCCCCAAAAGGACAAGCGTTTCAGCGGAACTGTCAAGTATGATGAAAACATGTTTTTCAATTGGATATCCACATGACCTTTACCCAGGGTCATTTCTAAATAAATGGGGAGGTAGTTTTTTAAACTGCCGAAAAGCTTTTCGTTTAGGTCCCAAATTGTTGGTTGTTGTTAGCTGGCATCAGTCATGAATATTCAATGTTAGCATCTTGGGGATGCGGATGGGAAAAGACTCCCACCCAGAGTCTTTAAATAATTGGGAAGGTAGCCCTAAAAAGCTACCGACTATATTTCATATAGATTCAATTGAATGATGAATTGGAGGAGAGGGTTTTCAGTTGTGAGTTTAATTAATTTTATACCTAATCATGCGTGAAGTTTGATGTAGTCGTGTGAGACTTAGTTCATAGTTTGGTTTTTATTTTTTGAGAATGAGTTAGTTTTAACTATGCGATGAACGTGTTCGCAATCTTTATTCGATAGCTTATCTTCCAAAATTGCAATTTCTGTGTAATATAACACATTATGCTTGTTTGATCTTCATGAAGGAAGATGAGTGTGTGCTAATGTGTGTCCATTTTTGTTAATTCAGGCTGAAGCATATTCCTCGCCCAAAGATGAGCGTGTGCGTTCTTGGAGATCAGCAGCATTGTGACGAAGCTAATGCCAACAGTGTCCCTTGTATGGATGCAGAAGCTTTGAAGAAGATGAACAAGAACAAGAAGCTCGTCAAGAAGTTGGGTAAGTCTAATAAAAAGAATGAAATTGACTTTTTAAACCATTCGTTAGCTAGGATGCCGTAAGCAGTTTTGATCAGCATTCATAGTCCCTAAACAATGATGTCCAAAAATAACGCATGTATTAAATGATAACACCGTGATATCACAAAATCTCTGAGTTTACTTTGCGAAGTTGCAAAGCAAATTGCTTTTTGCAATCAGCGGTATATTAATGTGCTACTATTTTTTTATTGCAGCCAAGAAGTACGATGCCTTCTTAGCCAGTGAATCGCTCATCAAACAGATTCCTCGTTTGTTGGGTCCAGGTCTTAACAAAGCTGGAAAGTTTCCATTGCTTCTTACCCATCAAGAGTCTATGACTCAGAAAATTGATGAGGTTAAGGCTACCATCAAGTTCCAAATGAAGAAGGTACGTTAACACTTTATAGTATTGTGTTTGGTTACAGTTAATAATAACAGAAATGAGCAATTCATGATATGGACAATTTGCTGTTTTTAGGTGTTGTGTCTCTGCGTGGCCGTTGGACACGTTGGAATGAACCCCGAAGAATTGGCTTCAAACGTCAATGTCTCAATCAACTTCCTCGTTTCCTTGTTGAAGAAGCATTGGCAGAACGTTCGTTCTCTTCATATTAAGTCATCAATGGGTCCTCCACAACGACTCTATTAAATTTAACATTCCTTGTTTCTCGAAACATGAATAAAGTTGATTTTTAACGGAAAAGTTTCTCAATGCAGCTTTTGATGAATTTATTCCACACTCAATATACTATACTTTTATAGATTTTGAATTCGAACACGCTTGTATGAATTTTGATTTTTCAGCGAGAACATACGGTAATTCTAAGGCAATGCGTTAATTAAGAATATAAATATTTATTTCCTCTCATCTGCATATAAGTAGTCGCGTGTTGTAAAATGCATATCCCACCCCATACCCATATTATGTAAAGTAGAACTTGCATCGCGTCGTACTGATAGTTTTACTTTTAATGCATACAGTTAAATTCCGTGCTGGTGAATGTTTTCTTGTGAATACCCAAGCAAGACCAAGAACGACTAGGTCGCGGTGCTCGGTGAGGTCTTCGCACTTCAATATCATCATGATAATCGATTGCTTTGTATAATGTATGTCTGTATATTGGATTAGTTAGTGGGCATTTTTCACTTCTCTGTCCTCGTTTTAGCTGATTAGCACCAAAGTGCTAACGTTCGTTGTAGTTGTCAGAATCAGAATGTACACAGAAATCAGAATATGAGCTAGTTTATTGTGTAGATAGTAAGTTCTTCGATTAGTATTGTATCATTTAGCAGGGCAGTGGAATCCATTACTTTTCATGATTATGGTTTTCAAGTTGCAATAAGCATTATTATGATTTTCCATGCAAGAAATGATAACTGGTGAATATGTTCAGACAAGAAAGGCTTCATGCCTGAAATCTTACTTCATGTTTTCATATCGTGTAATCAAAAAAGAATCCATATAAAATACTTGCGGTGAATGCTTAGTAGTCGAATGTAAAGTGTGATCATCACCTATGCTCGTTTCAAATCTGACATCTGAAGCTAGATGCAGCACTGCAGTAGCAGGCAACAAGTATCGTAGATTGGCGAGTATAAAGCAACGCTGCATTGAGAGAGATAGGAATATAGAACTAATGGAACTAAGAAGAACAAAATGCCTTTACGCAAAACATCAGAATACATACAGCATGCATATAGTGACTATACGATACTACTCTAAAGAAGGCACCTCCAGCAAAGCAAACTTGTCTCATCTCTCCATTCCCATTCCCATGCTTTGGTTTCATAACACAAAAGTCCTCTCGACCTTCGCACGGCAACCTATCACGAGAAGAAGGATAAAATAAAAGCATGTATGCATTACTATATGTACAGAGTAGTTAGGTATGCACACAGATACACGGAAAAGTGTTTACCGATAATACTTATTCATGTTTTTGTCATTTCTTGACAGATTACTCCAGTATCATTTCCACAACATATAACGAACGAAATTCATACATAACATTATTTGCATCATCACTACACTCCCCGGCTTCATAAAACACTTATAAACTCCACAAATTTCAGTTGGTAACAACTGGAACTAAAACCATCTTTATAAAACAAAAGTAGAAGGTGAGTCATTTTTAATTCATAGATATTTCATATTTCTAGATAGCTTCCTTCTAGGTGTAGGATTTGGCAAATACGTACTTTATGAAATGTGCTTTTTTGTAGCACTAGTAAAAGTATAATTGCTACTTGCTGTAGATGAGAAATTCTACATTGTGTGTAATGCCTGTTAGCCGCTAAATAGAGACTACTGACTATAGCTATAGCTATGCGTTGACCATCCATATATAAAACAATCTTTTCATGAGTTTTGGGTGTATTCATTTTCAGATCTGTGTTCATTGACGAGCCAGTACAACTTTCTCCAAGATGGCTTCAGCATTGCAAATTTTGCGAGTGCCGTTAGCCAGAACGGGCATGATGATGATGAGCACTCAAACATCACATGCATTTAGGAGGAAAGCTGTACCTCTCATCCGGAACTATGCTTCTGGTGCAGGGGAAAAAAGTGGAGGTGGAGCCGCCAAATTGGGTCTGTGGGGGCTTTTAGCTGCAGCGGGTGGTGGAGGTGGCTACTACTTTTGGACCACTCAGCAAGGTGGTAGTGGACCTAGAGGAGCTTCTGACTATCAAAAGGTGATTGCAAAACGTCATATAAATTCAAAAACTGATTTATAGTGTTCAATCTAACTCTTATACGAATCTTTGCTTTCTATATTAGGTTTATGATGCAATTGCCAAGATCCTAGAGGAAGACGCTGAGTATGATGATGGGTCGTATGGACCTGTGTTTGTTCGCTTGGCTTGGCATGCTTCAGGAACTTATGATAAGTCTACTAAGGATGGTGGGTCAAACAAAGGAACTATGCGGTTTGAACCCGAAAGCAAGCATGGAGCTAATGCCGGACTTCACATTGCGAGACAAAAGCTTGAAAAAGTGAAAGCTCAATTTCCTTGGATTTCATATGGAGATTTGTGGACTTTGGCCGGTGTAGTTGCTGTCCAAGAGATGGTAAGGGTAGTTTGCGTATTCTATATGCAAAAAAAGTACAAGTTCTTATTTCTGAATTGTATTTTTCTAGGGTGGACCAACTATTCCATGGCGGGCAGGCCGTGTTGGTATTTCCCTATCAAATAAAGTTTCTCATATTTGTAATAATGCATTTCTTCAGTTACTACATCTAAAATATGCATTTTAAATCAAATGTAGATGGAACTGCACAAGATTGTCCTCCTGATGGCAGACTTCCTGATGGTGCCAATCCATCTCCAAAGCATCCACGAGATGTCTTTTACCGAATGGGTTTTGATGACCAAGAAATTGTAGCTTTACTTGGAGCCCATACTCTTGGACGCTGTCATACTGATCGATCAGGGTTTGATGGTCCATGGACAAACTCTCCTACTGCATTTTCTAACTCATACTATACTGAAATTCTTGGTAGAAAGTGGGTTGAGAAGAAATGGAGTGGTCCTAAGCAGTTCGTTGACAAAGAGTCTGGGCAACTAATGATGTTACCAGCAGATATGGCATTTGTTAACGACAGTGAATTCAAGAAATGGGTTGAGACGTATGCTAAGGATGAAAAGAAGTACTTTGATGACTTCACCAAAGCGTACAAGAAGCTTTTGGAATTGGGAGTACCTTTCCCCGAAGGAACTCCAGAACTTAAGTTCAAAACTGCTTAAAAAGCTTACATGAAACTTCCAAATCCTTACCCTTACTCCATGTCAATTCAAATGGCTGCAAGAAGTTTGTATAACCTTACATAGAAAATATATTTGTAACAGAGCTAGCTGTTGTGAAACGTAACTCAAGTGATGACTGTTGGTACATGACATGACGTTTATGCAATTATTGTTTAATGCTATAAATAATAATTCAAACTGTACAATCATATCTTATCCTATCAAAGATTTATTAATACATATAAGCTGTAGATGTCGAAGTGTAATCTTAGGATTTTCCCTATTACATTGAATATCCTCTAACGTCAATATAATGATGATAAATGATGCTATGAAATTAGAATTCCAAAACACTACTTTTCAACTTCCATGTAAGTTATGTATCACCAATGTGAAATATTGAGATATAGAATGGAATAAAGACTGCCATGTTCCGTTAACTTCGTGGGCTGAAACATATTTGATTGATAGTTTTTAATCCAATCCAATAGACTTGAGCAGTCCATTTGCAACATATAATAATATTATCATAATGTACATAATTTATAGGATGCTTTATAGCAGACGCCTTTTCGTTTTAATTTAAGTTTCAATAAAGATATGGCCGCTCATGCATAAAAAGTGAGAATGAAAAATGGCAAAGCGCTTATCAAATTACTACGAGCCGTGCGGCAAGATGAAGGACAGACGACTGCAGACTGCATCGGGGATCTCCAAAAAATCGTGATATTTCACCTGTCGGCGAGATTTATTCGATAACCATCTGCCGTAACAAGTTCAAAGTTGCAATGAGGCAAGAAGGAAAAGTCCTTGTGAAACGAAATCTCTAGTACTTTTCCCTGCCAAATCTAATCTACGAAGAGTAAAGAATATTCATAATGTAATAATTTCATATTTTTATGTTTCATTCTCATTTGGCTACTTTAAAAAGTTGGTCTGTTCAGTTGGTTTCCGGTACTACTGGGAATTTCTCTTAGTTCTATATCTGTGTCGACTGTTTCCTGGCACGGAAGCAGAGATTAGAAGTGAGACAGTAAAAAGAAAATGATGACGGCTATCACGAGAATCAAGACAAGAAAGATGCAAAAAATCATTTGTGTTCGAACCAGCCTTAGTTGAGTTTCCGTCTGTATAGCACTCACCTATTCATCTTGCTATTTTCGTTCAAGGAACTCCAACAACAAGGAATGAATCAATGGCACCGGTGACATGTAAGGTACAAGTTAGCTTATAGCTTTCAAATTTCAATCCACAACCCAACACAACGCACACAAAGAACAAGATCCACAATACGAAGCCTCATGTCTAGGTACATATTCTTGTTGTTAGTTATTGGGCTAGGCCGTTATTTGGGCTCTTCTCATAGAAAACACAATTGCAATTGAGGTTGTAAAAATAACTTGTTAGGCTGAAGATGGAAGATGGAACAAGTCTAAAACATAATGACATCAAGATAGGTTATGGATGAACTTCTTATCTGTAATTTTGTAGCCTCTGTGTCAGTGGATCGATGATACTTTTAGTGTAAAATTGCATAGTAATATTAAGCTTACACTTTTTTATAGGAATTTATGTAACTTAACAAAGAAATGGAACTAGTCGCTATATGACATTATAAATTCAACATCGCACATTTTATTTCAGTGTATTACGCAGCTTAATACCGGAAATGAGCATTGGTAGCATTATAAGAGACATTTGCATAATGGTGTATATGATGGTACATATATATATATCAACTTTTTTTCAACTGATCATACATTTTCGGTCATTGGATAATGGTTGCTCATTACTGTATTTCCTCCTGATGTTGAGATGAAAGTAGTCTTTAAGAGGCAGCCACACAAAGCCGAAGATAGATCAGTACTACTTTGGAGTTGGCAAGAAAATGCATGTCTTTGTTTTACCTTCAGTGATATTGAGTCCACCTGTAGAACATACGCACACGGTTGTTTGAGTCTTTGAACCAATTCATTTTAATCGGAGTTTGTTTTTGTTTTGAGAAAATACTATAAAATTTTCTTGGGTGAAAGTTTCTATCAAATCTGCTGTGCGTTCTTTTATTTATGATCATGGCTGTGAACGATCTTATAATCAATTGTATCTTGGAGGGCAAGACGTATGAAAATGGAGCAGAAACAAATCATTTGGAAAGAATGTATAGAAAGTTTTGTGAGAATGCTGAAAAAGGAGAGGAAGCTAAACTGGATATTTTTGGGAAATCAGAAACGGAGAGGGTTCAGATTATCAAGCAGTTCTTTGAGTGGATTCCTGTACCAGATTCGTATTTCTCACGTAAGTACAAAAGTACATAAATGTAACTCATAATAATTATTGTGTCACTAGCAAGCAAGTTAAATATATAATATCATGAAATTCCAACTGACTTACGTATTATACGAAAACTTTTAAATTGGTTGTGAACTATTGTTAGCCGTGATGTCATGAATAATTATTTGATCTTACTTTTCTTTTTTAGGGTTTCAAAAATCTCCTGAGATGGCATCTGCATTCAGAGATTATGGAAACAAAGCTTATATGGAAGATGACTATGGGAAAGCTTTGAGAGCATTCAATCTGGCTGTTGGTTTTGCAATCCCAGGTGGACCCGACTTAGCTATGGCATATGTAAAAAGAGCTGATTTGTTTCTGACATTGAATGAGCCAGACCTAGCTCAAAGAGACATCAATTTGGCAGCGAAACTTGCCTTTCCGAAGAAAGCTGCCCAGAAGCTAATCGATGTGCAGAATAGATGCGTCACAGTGGCAAATCGAAAAAATGCAAGTGTAAACGTTCCAAACACCAAGAAAATAAATGAAGCGAGGCGATTCTGCAATGATAAATTTTTCAAGTTAAAGTCCCCCCATGCATCTATTCAGAACGTGGAGGAATTTGTCGACATCGATTACAGAAGTGAATGTGGAAGGCGAGTCATCGTTAACAGAGATATTCCTGCAGGTTTAATTGATTAACATTTCTTTCTATAAATTAGTGCCAAAATGTCATTTCATTTATGAATTTTAAATTCAACAGGGACAGTTATGCTTGTTGATTCTCCGTATGCGTTCATCCTAGAAAATTTATTAAAGTGGGATACAGAGCACTGCCACTACTGCAGTAGACCAATTCTTGGAGGAATTCCTTGCAACTCTTGCACTTTCGTAAGAATGACATTTACTTAATTTTTTTCCCTACCAACTTCATTTATTTTTGACGATGCAGACGTGATGTGTTTTTCAACATTCATGTCAACGTTTGAACGCAATATGACAAGCAATGCATCGTCTCGTCGAGATCATGATAGTTTGCATGTTGATGTTGACAGAAATGTTTTGTATGACTTCCTCCTAGGCTTGGTTCTGCTCCGATATCTTGTTGCGCAAAAGCTTGCACAGGGATGCACAAAAGCGAGCATAAATATCTACCGTATCTGCAATGCCACCCAATGCAATGTCGTATTGTAACTGCAGCCAGAATTTTATTCACTGCCGGACCAGAAGAATTATACAGATTATATGAAACTAAAGATCCAATTTACTTTTCATCAAAATTTGGGGCAACCAGAGGGTTTAATCAAGATGGTATCTACGAGGTCGACTCATATCTTCCTATATTTCATTTAATCGCACATCCTCCATCAAAGTTTGTTAAAGATCTGGCAGATACTTTTAAAGCCCTTTTAATGGTTAATGTAATTGAACAAACTACCGATTTTTTTCGGAAGCCAAAGTATGCTCCAAATTGTAATATTGATGAATTTAAGGATTTTGTGGCTTCAGTATTTTTGCGACACATGCGAAGCTTTGAATTCAATGCAATTACCCTGAGTAAATTGCAACAACCAATTTATTCGGATCCAAATAACAATACTCCTAGTCTCAATCTTGCAAATATGAAAACTTTGCGGTATGGGGCGGCTGTTTACCCTGTATTGTGCTTATTAAATCATTCATGCGATCCTAATGCAGTTCCAGTAAGAAGCTTAAAACACGCAAGAACATCAGTTGTGGCACTGAAAAATTTAAAGCGTGGAGATGAAATTTGTATCAGCTACACCCCCTTGTTCACACTGCAAGATACTTCAGACCGTATCAAANGATCCTAATGCAGTTCCAGTAAGAAGCTTAAAACACGCAAGAACATCAGTTGTGGCACTGAAAAATTTAAAGCGTGGAGATGAAATTTGTATCAGCTACACCCCCTTGTTCACACTGCAAGATACTTCAGACCGTATCAAATATCTTCTTGACCGCTACAACTTCTTTTGCGCCTGTGATGCATGTAATCATTGTTGGTCTAATGCAAACAGAACCAACGCGTGTGGAGAGAGCCATTGTGATAAATGCCATCGTTATCTGCTCAGTGGTCAATGCCCTGCATGTATGGAACGTGATAAGTGCATGCCGCAAATTGTAGGGAATCTGCAAAAACAAGCAACCCAGATTGAGAAGCTGATAGAAGGTCAACAATTTAAGGAGGCAGAAAAAATGGCGTCTTCATGCCTAGAATCTTGTGAAGGATTTTCGTCATGTTTCAGCTTGTTTATTGACCTTCAATATCTTTACAAACGTGCTTTAGTTGGACTGTTCAATCAATAAAGAATGATGATATATTTATTTTTAAAGCTCTAACAAATAACGTTACGCACGTACAATGGAAGATAAGCTTTTAATAAGTACTTTTAATATGTATAAATACGCCTTCTGCTTGTATTAAACAGCTTCGAAGAAAATAGAGATATTTATATTAACCAGTAAAAATTAAGTAGAGTGAAAGTAGAGGGATACATTTTACTGTCATACAACAAGATTTCCGTGAAACCTGATGCAAATTTTGTTTATATTATTCTGCGTATACTGATAGATAACATTTTTTCATTGAAAATGGAAAGAATTTATACTAATGTCAAATGTTCAATCAAACAAAATAATATATATAATACCAATAAAATAATGCTTTTAAGGCTCCCATGTACTTTATGTTTTTCAGTTTTAGGAATTCATAACAAGAACACGTTCAAATTTCGAAATTAAATTAAATTAAATGTAAACGGACGAATATTAAATAATTAACCAGACAAATTAACAAAATTCGAATGAAACGAGTATAAACGATACTTATAATGAGCTATCTAGATATTTAATAGGAGTATTCTTTGGACAAGGGCCTGCATTATCTGTAAGCCTGGCAGTCAGTCTTTTCTTATGAGAGCAGTCGATGAGTTGTAAATCCTTGCTGAGGCAGATCTCTACTGCTAAAAGATAATACTCGACGTCATCATTGCCTTTACCGGATGAACCCTATAAAAATACCCCAAAACAAATATGAGCACCCAAGTGTACATATTAACATTAAATTTTAGAGAGAAATATTAAATTACCTTTGTGCGAAGACATTGAATATATGGAATCGCCGATGTTCCTAATGAAGATTGAATACTTT
>JAANSM010004195.1:0-11688 GCA_036850725.1 Orchesella villosa
AATTTGAAATACACGTCTGTTTGCTACTTTCCAACCAGGCTCATCATTTAATCATGGATTGGATACATGTTATCAGCGCGCAGTGACCAAACATATTTTACGTTTATAAAAGTGTTAGCGTCAGATTATATATGATAAAGTACGTGCTGACAATGACAAGCATTGTAAGATACAAAAAATATATATATTACCTACGCTTCCTGCTCAAGTACTCTCGTACATGTTCACACGCTGTAACAAAACCAATTTCATGTGACCACTAACGCTCATGAAAGAAAAGTCAGGCTAACCGAGAACGTCCAGTTCGAAAACAAGAATGTGAGTCGCATTTCACAAGTCAAATGCCATATAGTCGCAAATTTAGCTATTGACTAGATATATCCTTGTTGTCTCATTTTCCTACGTTGCCCTCAACTGTTTTTGCTTTGCTCATGAAACCGCATGGAAAACATCGTAATTATTCATGAAGGTTTTTTCACTTGAGTTCAGGACGTACGAATGGCATAGTGCTACATAGTCGACATCGAAAAACTCCTACAAACTAGAACGGCAATATATAGGTGTGTACCCTTCCTTCGTGTATCCGTATGTGCATTCATTAGTTATTGCATTTGATATACATCACACATAGGTATTAGAAACCTCATGTATGACCGCATTTTACATATGTGTCACCTTGTCCGCAAGTCTGCCAAACGAACTATTTTCCCCTACTATAAATTCGCAACTGAACAATACAATTCAGCATAGTCTCTGCTCTCAGCAGCATGTCTCATCATATATTTAAGAACTGCGTACCCAAAAAATTGTTATGAAGGAACTATATTAGATTACATTTTAGTTTCGGTTTTAATAACGAAACAATTTTTAAACCGCAATATCCATTTCCAAATTACATTTTGTAAATATTTATTAACGTTATAAGAATCTGAACTACTGATAAACATGTTGTCAATCCATACACCACCACCGGCACTATCATTTGTCTTTAGTTTGCCGTGTTTTTACTCGGCATAATATTATTATCGTCCACATTATAGTGTAATCCTCTTACTCTTATTTCTTCTAATTCCATGCATGCTATCTGAAGCCAACTCGACGCAAAATCATCCAACTTCGTACAACGATATATCATATATGTGTATCAGTCTGAGCACGGAAAAACTTTCACCTTTCAAAATAGAAAATATTTCGATTGGCCTTATTTAACAATCCATATCGATGAAGATAGTTTTGGAAACGGTATGGTTTATGTTGGTCACAATAACAGTTGCTGATTAATGAAACTCCAGTAGTGCTCAGTGAACCCGGACCCACTAACTTTTGCATGTGTAAGACAACCAAATGCTACCAAGGTCTTTGCTCATAAAACTTTAAACTTTCACTCAAATATGCACAATCCATGATGTGTACATACCTGAACTTCATAACATGAGCTCACAGCTATGTGCCTATGTTTGCATACTTTGTTTTATTGAGAATGAGGAATATTACAAAAGCTCAACCTAAATTGGATTAAACTTGAAATTTGAATTAAAAGTTCTTAGAACATATTTTTAGTAGCAAGTTTGCAATTTGGATTGCATATTAACATTGTGATTGGGAGTCCGATTATGGAGACTAGCTAAAACTTAACATTGACCTTTAAGGACACAGTTTGTTGATGAATTTAAAGGCGTGCTTGCTGTAATTTGTTGGGTTGAAAGATCTCATTGAAAGAAATGCAAAACACAGTGACTCCCAATTTTATGCATATTTGAGCTCTGCTCGGTAACAACTAAAACTGCTGTATTGCAAGCGTACTATTTGTTGGTGAATTGACTTGACAGTATAAAGAGCGCTTATATTAGTATTGTGCTAATATGCAATTTCATTCACTATGCCTAGTCACTAAATATACGTTTGTGAGAATATGCGATTGAATGTCGCAGTCGTTTATTAAAGCAGACATCGTATGAATGTGCCGATGATGAGCAGAAAAAACGTATGTGTGCTTAAAAAAGTTCCGTTATGACTATGAAATCTACACCCGGAGGCCTGTTCCACACTGTGTGAATGACTGAAGGTGACAGACAATAGAGTTGGAGCAAATATTACCGATTGAGTTTGTGTTGCTGTGTACTGTGTACACACAGGAAGGAGATGAAATTTACAGAGATGCATCGAGTATTTTAGCCAAGTGGTAATGAATTACCAAAATGAAGGATGAGCTATTCTTAGTAAAGATTATAAAATGAGATGTAGATGTAATATATTGTTTTATGATGGAGATGGATATATATGTTGTTGGCTGACCTAGACCGTGTACTACTTATTTTTACAGTTTTGTATATACCATAAACGGTTTATATCTGTCTAGCAAATGGCAGAAATCTTTTAGCAAGTCCGACAAAATCAAATAGTATTTAGCACGTTATTTGTCTGCTCGATAAAACAAAGACAAAACTGTTACTGTTAAGGTACGTTGTATGGCGCAGAGTGAACATATGAAAAGGAAGTAATCACCCCATTTTAAGTAATGGGTAAGTAAAGGGTTAAAAAGTGCATCTGCCAATACATTATTATATGAAGATGAACGTTGTAAATTCAATGTTGAAATACTACATAATTGATAAAAATGAACTTTAAAAAAAACTAACACTTACAATGTCTTCGTCGTTATCAGAAAGGCCTCCGTCCCATGACATGGGACGAGGTATATCATGTCTTCCTGAGGTCTCTTGATTCCTATCCCTATCCTCTAGGTCCATATCGGTGGTGTCCCCATTTGAGTTCATCGACTCGATTTGATTTGAACAAGTATTTCCTACAGCGTGTAGCCGTCCAGGTCCATGGGAGTGATTCTGAGTTGCTTCTGAAGAGATTCTTGCAATCTCCTCATCACAATCAGACTCAATACTTTCGTCCATCTTGGAAATTGTTGTCAGTAAGCTCTTGAGTGTTTGTTAAATTGTCTGATTAAAACAAAAAATAATGTAGAGCATATTATTAAAAATCACTTCAATTATGACATAATCACGTTTCATGGAAAGAAAGTTCTCAAATTGACGAAATAGAAGTTCTAAAAGCATTGTGTTCATCCTATAGTATATATGCTACATGCTACATCGTACATTCATATACACTAAAAAACTCTCTCCCGTTGTTTCGAAGAATGAAGCGTAAACCTAAAGCTAGAGCTGATACGCTACGAAGACCTTGCGAACAAACCTAAGTTCAATGATATTGCGAAAGTTTTTGTCGTAATAGTTCTCTCGGTGTAAGTAGCTTTCTAGTGAGATCTGCCGACGTAGTCGCCCTCCATGAGGCGGGTGCCAGCAGCCAGTATATTGACTCCCTAGAATACTTAGACTATAAGCACAAATAGCTCGGCTACAACGAAATTTGGCAAAACATGATACATGAGACTAAAAACGATCAATACTGGTAGCCGAGTCATCTCTATGAAGCTTACTCCTTGCCTAGGACAAAGGCCAAGGACATTCTATCTTTCTTTGAATCTGTTTTCTCCTGTGAGCCTGAGCATGTCTACATACATACATTAATATCCATTTTGGTTTCATCTCTACAGTTGACTTTTTTTTACACACACGCAAATTCTCAGACGTTGCTGGTTGCTATTATGCTTGTTAATATTTATGATGGGAAATACATATTTCGCAAGATCCAAAACCTTCCTGGAAGATCAGAAGAGTCATCTCTATGAAGCTTACTCCTTGCCTAGGACAAAGGCCAAGGACATTCTATCTTTCTTTGAATCTGTTTTCTCCTCTGTGAGCCTGAGCATGTCTACATACATACATACATTAATATCAATTTTGGTTTCATCTCTAGAGTTGACTTTTTTTTACATATACGCAAATTCTCAGACGTTGCTGGTTGCTATTATGCTTGTTAATATTTATGATGGGAAATACATATTTCGCAAGATCCAAAACCTTCCTGGAAGATCAGAATAAGTTTAATATTGCTAAACTTTGTACTTCATTGTTATTTAATCTTATAGTACCACAAACTGCTCCTGCCTGCTTAATATATTCTCTTCCTTTCTATTTAGCTATATTATATGTATGTATGTATATAAAAACTAAAAGCTATACCTTCATCTTGGGTTGTAATTCGTAATACAGTACTCTTGTTTGCTTCCCTGAGAAAAACTGCGTCGCAGAAATTTGCGTGCTAAGAACGGAATCCCTCTCCTCCGTTTCTACATTTATTCATATGGTATGTATATGTGTGCTTTTACTTCAGTTCAACTAACGACCTTTGCTACGTTTCAATGTTGAATGCTTTTCCTTTGTACCTTTTCTCGCATGTCTGGATTACATATATATACAGTTGTTGTTAGTTCATACTTCATACAACGTACTACATACGTACAGTCATTCAAAAGGCAACGCCACAATGAAGGTGAAGCATGACTTGGGAAAAAGGATGATGAGTGCATCCAATATGTAAGCTATTTCTGTATATAGACGTTCAAAGAACTTATAGTTGCATGTTGTTAGTATGTACTTTATAGTATGAAAATACAAAAATGAATGGGGTCGGCCCTTCCTGAATTCGCAGAGCTTTTCACCATCCACTGCAGGTTCACCGTGGGCAAACGCCCACTCGTAAACTCTCTGCTCACTCTAACCAAGTAAATAAATGATACAAGGGGAAAAGCTCATGACTCCTTCGGTTGTGACTATGCTGAGGCTGCTGGGTTACTTCTCGGAATAAATCTCAATTAGATTATTGCGAATTTTGTTTTCAACTATATATGAATACCTTATTTTCCAACATGTAAAAGGGGAATAGACTATAGGAGCAAATCTGTACTCACAATTTGATGGGATTTTATTTAACATTCATTAGATATAGAAAAAAAACATTAATATCAATAAGTAAAAATGGTACTTTCAAAAATATACTCCTTCAGATTCCCCATTTCCACTGTTTCATAATAGTCACTAATCACTTAAAACCACAATCGAACGAAAATGAAATCCCGTCTGGAATCTCTGTTTGGTATTCTTTATTCTTTGAAACGACAATCTTTTTGTCATGAAGGTTAAAGAAAGTTTTCCTCTCATCCAACCAAAGGGAAATGCACATAATACGGCATCCAACTGCTCAGATGTGTGGCATAAAAAGAGTATTAATTGAGTGCATGTTCAAGTTCAACTGAAGCAATGCACAAGCATATATATACACCCGGCGAAAGTTACAAGGTCATTCCAGAAGGTCAATCTTGTTGCTACATAATTCCCTAATACATGTATAAGCTATGAGCTCTCTCCTCCTTTATACTTGATCACTCACACACTTGCTTTGCTGTGCTTATACATTTTAACAAGCCAATGTTTTGATAAACCGCATTCAATGTTACTTAAGTTGAAGGATGGTGATCACGAATGAATGAATTCATCCTGTTGAGGAAGGCAGGACGGGATTGAACTTATTGCATATTTTTACTGATGAATGATTATGTTATTTTATTTATATCACACAATGCTGAAAAGCAATGACCTTTCTCGTGTTCGTGTTACTGTACATGATGAATATACCTATCTAATATGCAGTGTTGAAGTAAAAGATGCTCTAATCAACTTGGTTTGACTCGGGGGCTTAAAACTATACAGTGTATATAGTTACCTACCAATGCTACAAGAATCCGTCTAATCGGTAGACCAAGCTTACTTGTAGATCCTGCTATATATTTGTCACGGCTTCAATTGCTACTTGATATGCTATAATTGCTAAGAACAAAGAACAGCAACTTATGTGTAGCAATAAAGCATTGAAAGTAGGTACTAATTGCACTTTATATTCGTCTTCTCTTCTTCTTATCTTCTCTGAAATACAATTGCTAATACTTTTTATTAATACGTTCGTTTAATTGTTTAATACGTATTGAATTTATGTCGTTAGTTTTACGCTAAATGAATAATCTAACAGGAATTTATTCTTAACCTTATTTTAATCGTTCTTTTCTAGCGTGGTTTTCCCAAAACACACTTTTTAGAAATGGCAATACTATATTGACAAGCTACACAAAGTAAACTATACGACTAGTCATGTGTATGAGGCATGAGATTATAGTTCAAGAGAGAGGGTGGGTACTGCTCGGATGTGCGATAAAAGGGCAAACAAAATCAACGAAAAAGTTGGAGGGTGATTCATGAAATGACTGTATTCCGTGTCGTATGGACGACCATATGCCTCAATATATTAGTGCATTTATGGCACATAAGAATCGCCACTGAATCATTGCACATTTGATCGGTATATACGATTATGCGAAGTCAGCGGCAGTAGCCCTCATTTATTCGTTTTTTGCAAGTCTACCCCTCTCTCTCTCTACTTACTCAACCAAGTACCAACATCCTGGCTTTCAAAGGATGTTTGTAATATAATTCCTGCTTTGAATCCTGCTTCTGCTCCTATGTGCAAAATTTACTAAATGATGCATTACAACCAGAAAACGTATGTATGCGTGTACGAACGGAATAACAGCGTGCACAAAATGAAAAATGGAAACCTCACAAGAAAATATAGTACTATATAGTGTTTAGCAAAGGTATATGAATAGAATTATACAAAGGGATTGTAAATAAGCATACATGTGAATGACTCATCTACCTTTTCAGAAGAATGATGCTATTGCTGTAGTCCAAAGCAGCATATAGTAATGGATATCCGTTCCGTATAACACACACCTTTTCACACACATCACATTTAAATTTTACTATTATGATTATTAGTACTAATGGCACTTATCACATGTCAACGTGGTAATTAATTGATTTTTGTTGAATGCAAAGGTCAGCCCAGATGGCACCTGATGCTGACCTCTGACTTCATGTAAATGCTCTTCCTGTATAGCCTCTTTTTGCTTTCAATTAAAGTAGTGTAAGTAGCCTTTTACTGTTTCATTTTAATTTTCTTTTATGTAGAGTTGATTGTATTCATTCATTATTTTACAAAGAGTTTGGATAAAATTAATGCTCACGCATGACACATTTTATTTCTCCAAATCACTTTACAGAAAACAAGACTGCAAAATTGCAGTTTAATTACTTTTCATCAACAATTTACATTTGTTTTGTTACATGTCTTCAATTTTTCCTTTTCAAATTCAAATCACAATTTGTTGTATATTATACGTTGATTTCATTATCACGATCCAGTGACTTCCATCTGGATTAACAACAATTTTGACAGATTTTAGGATAGGTATTCCTATCCTTACAGTTCTGTTTTAGTATTGATATCATTTCTCCAAATAATTTTGTTTAGTTGATTCATCAAAAATCAAGTTTGATTTGACATAACGAAGTTTCCTGCTTCAATTATTCTTCAAGGTCAACTGCGTTAGAACTCACAACAAATGCTGTATACACAAGCCTCTTTGGTTATATCGTTAACTAATTGTAAAATTCCAGTAGGTATGTCAATTCCAAATCACAGGTTGATGGAAAGCTTCAATTTAACAATTTTCCGATTGCACCTCTTTTTGCTCAAATTAATAAATGAGCTTCATCACATTTTGACTTTTCACACTGGACTCAAAAGCATCAAAGCAAATTGAAGCATCAACTTTGAGATTTTCACTTTTCATATATATATATATATATAACTTTCTTTCTATATCTTAATTGATCACAATAATTTACTAACAAACATATTGTACTTGGGTGAAAGAAAATGTTTTTCTTCGCTCAAGCATGTTTTTTTTATAACTTCACTGTATTGTTCCTTGTACCACGAACACGAATGTACGTCACCCACACACGATGAGTTTCCTCTCTCTGATTTTCTCTGATGAGTTCAAGTGCATCATGTTCTTTGCATGCGCTCCCCATAGCAAGAGGCTCGAAATGTTGATGGTGAGTGTAAAAATTTATATTCTGCATAAATGTATGGGTCAAAAGGGAACGCGACAATATTATCGATTCGTCGATTCACATAATAAATTTGAACCCCGTGACTGCATGGAAAGTCCATTCCTGCGACAAGGGAACAATTATTAGTACAACGCTCACCAATCAATTCCTTGTTGATATTTAGATGTTAATATCTTGTGACGATGGTCAAAAATTGCAGTTGAAGTCGCAGTCAATTTGGTGGTTGACCATCTTATGGCGAAGTGATGATGATTTTCGCTGATTAGGTAAAGGGTGAGAAGGAGAGAGAAGTAAAAAAGACAAGAGCGAATGTTATTGAAACTAAAATTATATGCACGAGAATGAACAAGCGAGAGCAGCAGCAATAACAACACGGTTTCTCTATTATACGTACATGAATCTATGCTTTTTTTAAGCCTTCTTTAGTTGTATGCCCGTTCGATAAGAGACATATTATACAATAGCAATAGGAGGAGAAGTAGCAGCAAAAGAACAAGCAAATACGGTTTGAAATTGTATTGTGGTAATCTGATGTAGGAAACTGATCCAGAAGAAGTGAGACTAACTGAGACGACTCCTTATAAACAGATATTACGTACAAGCTGTGTGTGTGGTTATATACATGTTTCTATACATTATGTACCCACTCCAATATTATGATCATTTTTATACTGAAGATTATAAATACCTATATGAGGTCTATCGCTTCAGGTTCCATTCCATTCCCATGCACATCTTCAGTCAGTGGAAGTCGTAGTTAGTCAGCAGCATAGAACATTTGAGGATGGATAGGAGAAAGAGTACACATGAAGGAGAGAGAGGAGGACGAAAGAGAATTGACTATGTTTTAAGTGTGAGACAGCTCTTTTTTCATGCATTTACACTCTACGTATGCTGTATTCAGTGCTGTTTGTTGTTTGACTGGTAGTCTCTACTTCTTTTCATGGTCCCCATAAGCATATATACATCTCTCTATAAAAAAAAGCTTGTTCTAGCCGTTTTGTATTATCACCAAACAAGACCAAAGTCAGCATGTAGAAAAAAGGTTATCCAAGTCAGTCTCAACTTCAACAGCAACAGCAGGAGCAAAAAAAGAAGTTTTTTTTCTGCCTCGGATGCCCAGAATTTCCAAGTATTATGTATGTTCATGTATATTATTTACATATACGTACATATAGTATGCATAGTATATATAAACTATATGAAGCTAACATTGAAATATTCATACATTATCCTATTTCTATGTAGAGGTTCTCAATCTTACATTCATTGCTTGCTTTTTTTTCATGCATATTTCATGGGTTTATCCTGTGTACCAGTCAACATGCAATATCAGTGCAATCAAGGGATGTACTTCCATCCTGTGTTGTATAATGTATTATATAGTGATACAACAATAAGCTGTACTAGTTGAGGAACACACTTGAACAGCAGCAACAGTATGGCTTACCAACACCACAGCCAGTAAAAAACAAAAAAAAACATTTATTTGGTTCTATGTGTGTATAGTGTGTACATTTTATCACCAATTCCTACCTTGGCATTGGCAAGGCTGAACTCAAAGACTCCATTCGTTCCCCTTTTCTGTGCACCGCAGAAAAATAATATACTTTCTTTCTCTCACTCTCCTCACCTACTACCTTAGCTCTGCATGAGCCACACACAGGAGTGAGTGAGAGCATAATATTATTGATACGTAACAACACACGGCAACCGGAGAACAAGGAGAAATGCCACGAACGAGTGGGAGCCTATCACTTTAGTTCATATGCATATCAGGTACCTACTTTGCTGGCATTATATTTGCTTCCTTCCATCATCCATAGCTTGGGATAAAACAGTTAAAAAAACGTCAATGCATGTGTCTCATATCAGTCATCACCGTGCAGACAGATATGTCAATGGGCAATGAGAAGATTTTCAATTCCAACATGCTCAATTATCCAACGCATTGACTCAATGAATATTTAACAGGGAATCAGTAGAAATATAAAACGCATAGTCAATCACAATCATAGTCATTTTACAATTGTACTTTGCCCAATGTCTGTGAAGCAAATGCTTGACTACAATGTTACAGAAGAAGTGCTTACTGCATAACATTATTATTACGTGAATTTATTGTGGAGAGTTTTTACCAAATGAGCTGAACGAGAGTGCATAAAAAAAGTGGCAGAAGAGGGGACGTAACTATTGACTATATAGTCAATAAGCTAACAGTAATAACGGGTAACGATTTGCACTCTTTTAAACTTTACACACAGGTAGATGTAGATACATGTCACTGAGAGTATACGTGCATATTAGTGGTGCGCCTACATGATATGAACGGAGCGTTATAAGAGTATAAGCATTTGCAGCAGCAGTTGAAGTAGACAAGCAAGTAAGCCAGGAGAGAACGAAAGAGAGAGAGAGAGAGAATAAAATATCTTTACGAAACAACCACTCTCTGAACGTTGAGAAAGAAGGGATATCCGTGCAGCAACGATGCTAGGCCAGGTTCAAGTTCTCCTGGACTGCTGACATTGAAGCGGACCGAGTGGATTCAGTACACAGCAATCTCATCATATTCATACATCCTTTAGCCAGCTTTAGCATTTTGTGCTTATGATGATATAATGAAACTTGCAAACTCGTCTCTGTGTGTTTCAGCCTATTGTAAAGCAAGCTTATATAGCTGCAGAGAATAGAATAGGCTGAGTCAGCATAACTTAAATGTACATGACAGCATTATCTTTTCTGCCCTCTCGATTGTGCACATTGCATAATCCCTATAGTAGTGCAAGAGCGCCGTCGCTGAAAGTGACATTCTGGCTTTTCTCGTTCTAAGAAATTGCTGTATTTTATTACGCGAATTGAGCAAGTATTCTATTTCCGTACATAATATAAAATGCAAGAAATGATATGATTTTTACAGAAATTCACAAACAAGTAAGCAAATATCAAGGTAAATATTGCATTTAGCACGAATACTTATCGTAATATTCTAACCTTTAATTACATACATACGTTTCATCTGTTATAGCATCTACTTTGTATTGATTACAGTGACGTTTTTGTAGCTCATATTGAAATGCTTCTATAAACTGTAATTGGCACAAAAGGAACCCCATGAGGTTTGTTAATCATCAATCTTGAAAATGAAAAACCTTGCGATTGGAATTTTAGTAAATCTTAAGTCAATTTTTAGCCTTCGTGCGTAGTTCACCATGCATGAATTTGTGAGAATAATGATAAATGGTCAACATTGTCGAAATCATAAGTAATAATTTTTTAAATAATTGAAAATGCAAATTAGCTATGGAAAGAAGATTTATATTGAAACTACTTATATATAGGAAATAAGAAAGAAGTTGGAATTGTACAGTTTCAAGTCAGACATTTTGAAATCAAGTATTGGGTTTTTAAATGAACTGCATGAGCCTTATACTTACCGTCTTTGGTAAGTATGAGATTTGGTAATAGGGTTAGAGTGATTTTCAATAAATAAATTTGAACTGAATAAGTTCAGCCCGAATGCATTAATTTCTGTACTTCCTCGAGTGCAGTGAGAAACTAAATACGTGCGGCATATGAAATCAATCATTTGATAATGCAGTATTTATCTAAACACACAGGCTATTTTAATTACAAATTCCTTCCTAGCAAGCACACACAAACGGAAAAAATACACATTACGGAATATGGAAAGATGCTCATTATATAATTATATGATTAAAGTATTCATGATATGTACGTATGTACATGGTTGAAAACTGGCCGCTTTTTTGTTGGTATTCAACACAAAACATATAAT
>JAANSM010004196.1:0-11685 GCA_036850725.1 Orchesella villosa
CAATAATAGGATGAATGATGTTCTGACTAATGACGGATACAACATAGCAGTTTCATATAAAAGAATAAAACTTACTTCCAATCTTCAAGACTATAATGTGTCAAAAATTGAGATCGTGTGGGGGTAACAGCATCTTCGTACATCTTATTTCCACTCGTCGCTCGAAGCTACTCATGTTTTTAGTGGTTCCAAGCAATATGATTCTTATGGTTCATGATAGTATGTATTTTCTTTAAGAAAATTCCCAAAAATATCGTAAAAGCGAGCAATGTGGGGATATTTTCATGAAATGTATTCTATTGAATTTCAGAAATGCTCCCAATATAATTTCTGCTATTATTACCAAAAGAAGTTCTTCCTGTGCACTTGTGGAAGGGAGCAATAATGCATTATTGCATCGTCGTTGTGTTGTCAGAAGTGGTGTGAAGCTGACGATCAAGCTGCCGCAGACACACATAAACGTATAATGCCCACATTTATACTTTTACGTATATGTCTATGGGGTGAGAGAAAGGTTCATAGTAATGCTGACAAACCCTATATTTATATGAGTAGATATATACGTACACAAAGCAAAACAAGCTACTATGACAGAGAAGAGAAAGAGTTAGCATGATTGTAGCAGAGGCTCTGCTGTGGCACATCTTTTTTCACAAGATCATTAGCTCGTGCTTGCCTGATTCTGGTTGAAGTTGAGTGGAGATGGTGTATTCACTTCACGCTCTCCTCCTCGATTGCTCGACGATCTCATTCTTGTTGAGATCCCTGAAGTGCCGCTTGTAGTTGCGCTACAAGTACCGGTAACACCGATTCCACCACCTTCACTGCTGCCTGAGCTCATAGCTATATTGGCAGTTCTCAACGACGCCCTTCTACCAGCTTCCATACCCGGAGTTGTCCTCCCTTGTCCATCTTGCCCTGCCAAAGTTGCTATTCCTACTGTATTATTATTATTACTACTAGCACTGGTCTCATTGCTGCCGCTACTATTGCCAGCGTTATTATGATTATTGCTACTGCTACTACTAGTGGACCCTTTAGGGCTATCATTATTATTATTATTACTATTTGCGTTACCATTTGGATTGCTACCACCACCACTATTGCTGCCACTGTTACGGGAATTCTTGGGAGAATTGCCACTGCTAGCAGTAGTGTTCCCATTATTTCCGCTAATAACTTCGGGTGATGCAGAGTTTCGATTTAAAAATTTCACAAAATCTGTTTGTAACCGGGTTTGCTGCTCCTCCATACCCTCATCATGCCGTCCGCCACCTCTCCCCATTAAAGATTGTCCAGCGTTATTAATGCTAGTTTTGAAGGCTGTGGAAAACGATTCTTCCTCATCATCACCTTCATCTAAAGGGATTACTCCAATGCGTCTATCATGATGATCATTATCATCATCCTGAACATCAACCTTCTGTCTGCTGCTTACATTATTTCCATCCAAATCGTCATTATCCTCATCTCCAACATCATCATCGTCATCAGCGCCAACTCCCAATGATGACGGGAGCTCGGCCTTAATTTGCAATATTTCTGCATCCATTATCAACCCTGATGGAACATCCTTGCTGGAATCATCGTTCAATAATGAGGAACTCTTCTTGTTTAGCAAACCCAATGGGGAAGCTTCCCTAGAATCCCTGCTCCCTGATAGGGATAGTTGCCTTTGATGTTGCAATTGCTGATGATGTCTCTGTTGAAGAGCTAATAGCTCCCGTTGTGCTTGAGCTGAAAGCAATCCAGCACTGTTAAGTACTTGCTGAAGGGGTGAATTGCTATTTGACGAGGTTGGTGAGCCAGGTGTGATTGCTGAAGTGGTGCTCGCACTCAGTGTGCCCTGTTGTTGGAGTTGTTGCAGGTGCTGAAGAGCTGCTGCTGTTGCTGCGGCCGCAGCAGCAGCATTACTATGCTCATTGATGTTGATCAGGTTCACCCCATGATGACTGCCACTGCCTATGTTGCTGCTACTCCCAGCTGAACTTGACAAATTGGTTGCATTTTGCTGGACTCCTGCTGAGTTTGAATTTCCTCCAGATGATGTAGTGGTTGATGTTGAAGATCCTGATGCTTGTTGTGGGGTTGATGATTGAGGAGGTTGAAGTTGGTGGTGGTGATGGAGGAGACTACTGCTGCCAACACCTCCACTGTTGCTGCTTGTACTACTGCTGCTGCTTGCAGCGTTCAAAAATGGGTTGCTGAATTGTTGAAGTGACATATCTAACCCGTTGTGAGACGCAGCGGAACCCGGAGTGGGAGGAAGGCAAAGGCCAGTTTCCTGTAAGGAAAACCAAGCAGTTCATTACCAGAATATGGTTATGGTTATGCAAAATCAAGCATTGTTGATGAACTTTATAGATGAAATGTATGAATTTGTTGCAGAATTTCATGTTTCCCCTATACGAAGGTCTCAAGCGAGAAACTTATTTAGTAGCCGGCTATGAGCAGAATACTTTTACTTCAAATGCGTTTTCTCAATTTTTCTTATTCCAGCGTATCTAAACCATATATATTATCTTCGGCATAATTAAAACCTTGATCATTTTCAAGCTGCGAGCTCATCCGGCGCTTGGTATATGGAAATTCTTTTTATGAAATCACATCAAGAGCTTATGCAAAGAGCTGTAAACAACATGATTTTAGAAGAACCCAAGATACTACGTAATAGCGTATGTAATTGCTCAATGCTTATGAAAACATTACTACCACGAGTATTTCACCGAAGAAATTCTAAAGAGTTGTTTCATCCCGCGGAGAACAAAAAGTACAACCAACTAAAAACCAAAAGTTTTTGTACATTTATGTCTCCTACATTGCATGCTACGAACCAAAAAGTCTGCTTGTAGCTAAAATTAAATAGTTCATAAAAACATGCCGTTTGTTTGTAAAAGTGTAAACAAATGAAAATCCGGATGGTACTTAAAATCACAACCCTGTGACGAAGTCTTTACAACTCAGCACAATGAAAGCTACAAAAGCACTTACCCTGTTGAAAACGAATGGGAAGTCATCCTTAGTTCCTTGTGTATCTCGAAATACTACCGCCCGGATTACTCCCCGGATATGTTCTTCGGGCCAAGACCCCAAAAGAATTCGCTGTGGTCGACCCCGTCCTTTAGGTCGCATGTCAGAAATCAAGTCTGGAATCCAAAACATTGATTTATTATATGAACGATATAATACTTCTAACTTTTACAGTAAAGTATGTTCAATTTAAAGAAAAATTTGAACGACTCTGTGCCTTATTCAACTACACCAAGAAAATGATAACATTGATAACTGATAGCATAATTAAAACTTACCAGAACCAGAGCATCCATCTGCAGAAGGTCCCAACATATTATGAACCCTGTTTGCATACAATACAAAAGTCGGGTATGGGATGTCATACTTCCTCGCAGCTTGCGATAAGGAGAGTCCATCCCTCAATACTGCAAAAATTGCTTCTGCCATTGTTTCAGGGCGCCAAGATTTCAAGGGGCCTCTTTCTCGGAATCGAAGTGCATGTACAACTCCTCCTTGGTTTTGATTCCAACATTTTTGCCATAAATTTTGTATTTGAATACTGGTATGTGTCTGTTAAAGAAATTATATGTCATTATTCTCTAATTTTAGTATGGTAATTACATTACGTAAAATCAGAACATGGAAGCAATGATAAGCTGGACGAATACTCAGTAATAGCAAGCAGTTCTGTGTCAAGCTCATAAGAGAAGTTCCGGTAATATCATATGCATATAGGTGAATATATTTTTATTATGCAATCTAAATTTGTTTTGCGAAATAAATGCCGAAAAGCAACATTCCAAGCCCCGAGAAAGCAATTAGCCAGGAATTGGCTATTAGATTAGCAATTAAAATATGGTGGTAATATAGAGGTTCCAGCAGTGAAAGTTTCTTGAATATTTCATGCAATAATGGATTTTCCGATACTTTTATTATATTCCAGGAAACCTGGACAAAGCAGAACGAAGTGGAAGGTGAGGATTGAGGATATAGCTTATACATATCAAGAAAAAATAACAAGTAAGTAAATTTTTTTGCTTAGCCCCCCACCGGACATTTATTAAGCATGGTAATGATGATGGCCTGCTGTTGTCTTTTTTGAAAATTTACAGTGCTCAAAGTTTAGTGTTATACGAGGAAAATTTAGCAATAAATGTTACAAATAGATTTATAATTCAACCACTTCCCGATCAAAAGCAGACGTAGACATTTTTGAAAGGAACATGGTGTAATAGGCATAATATTCCAAAGTTGTTTTTATTTCAGAAAAATTACGATAATTGACTTCTTAAATGCATTAGCAATTACTAAAGAATCCATCTGAATTAATTAGCAACTATGCATACATTTTGTGTTTGAAGGCTCAACGGTAGAAAAACAAGTTGGAATGACAAAATGACATGCATAAAGAAGTGCGCCACATATGATGACGATGTATGAAAGAGTTTATATGGCCATCTTATTTATTTCATACTTTCTTTTTACCTCTTGCCCTGTCCCTGTGTCCATCTTATTCAATTCCTTTAGCCAACAAATTGTCAACTATAAATTAAATGTAGTCGTCACATTTCCTCTACCTCGTTCCATTTTTACCCTTTTTCTTTGCGAAGCTGGCTTAATGCCTAATGCAGCACTTCCCCTAAAACAACTGTCTATCAAAACTGATAGGAAACGATGATTCTCTCTCTTGTCGATGTAAATCGTTCCCACAAAAATATACATAATGTAGATTAATGAGCTTAAGTGATACCCAGAAAATTGACTTTTATATATACTAAGACTGTTTACCTTCTGAGAAAGGTGAAAGAAAAAAATAAATGATTGTGCAAATTAATGTTTTACTATCAAACCAAGCCAATAACAGTCAAATCACACCCATCATCTTCTCGTCATTAATTAACGGACTTTCTACATAAAAAATTGTAATCTAACATTGGCTCAAATAAAACACTTTCAACAACTGTCTTTCTCATCATCGCAGTTGATTGTCATTATGATTTGAATTCATTGAAAGTTTTGTTGCATTTTTAATTTACACATATAAGTTGCATTCATGTCATTAGGTATGCCAAGCGAAAATGGAATTGAGATGCCAAAGATAGTCATCTGGATTTAGTGAGTAGACAAAAAGCTGATTCGCAGGTGGAATTGTCAACTTCAATGAATATATGTATACAGTTATAAACACAATATTCCTTAAATGAGAAAAAAAGGGTTCGGTCAGCCCCAATTTTTTTTTCTGAGGAAACCTTTGCGGGGACGCAAAAGCTTTTTTTATTTTAAGGTTGGTGCCGACACGATATCAGATTGCATGTTTGACTCGTAATGCTTAAATTGAAAAAAAACACCTGAAAAATAGAACAGTTTTAGTCGATAGACATTGAAAGAGTCTTACATTGTATATAACTTCTATGCATATTGTGGTGGTATATATATGATATCGTTATGGTTTATAAGAGCCATAATATACACAAAACAACACCTACTACATTATTCACTGACATCCCCAAACAATTCATTATTCCATTTAATGAAAGCAAAACAGTTGAAAAAACACAAACAGGAGGAAGCATGTCACAAAAATAAAAAACGAGGACATTTTTTATGATGATTTTCCTAAAAAGCAAAAAAATGTTTAACTTGTGGATGTGTGTCTCTCTCTCTTTTAAATACTGAATAGTTAATTGGAGCCACCAATATAATCTCACATGGTATAAGAATTACATAAAAGCCTATCTTATGTTATATGAATGTTTCTTTATTTCATCAAAGTCATGCGTGCCCAAATCGCTTTATCTCTTTATTTTTACCACTACTCAGCAGTTTTTTCTTTTGTTTGATTGCATATGTCACCATCATGTCATCCAGTCAAGCACAAAACTAAGTCGGCGTGTTACGTTATTCACCATTTTTATCAGAAAAAGAAAAATAAGGAGAGAAAAAAACTGAGAAAATTGGCCATTTCCACTCTAAGTAAACTATCCCAACATGCATATTCATAAGCAATTATTAGTACTGGGGAAGGACTCTTCAATAAATATATATGGTGATGTATAAGCTTTACGTGGCGTGAGTGAAAGCAAAAGGATGCATGTATATGACATTAAGGGAAAATCAAGAAATGGATTGAGCCAAGTAATTGACGGGCAGAAGACAGTTGAAGTTGCCAATTCAAAATTCATGAATATTATGTATAATAACGGGATGTGAAACTTAAATTTGGGTGAAAACAGCAACGCTATGTTATGTAGTATACAAAAACTTTGTTCATAAAGCCAATAACCGAGTTAATAGCATTTTCTCCATGTCCCATATCATGTTCTTACATCATTTTAGAGAGGAGAAATTTTGATATACTATACTACTTGAGTGTAATGACGTGATACGATCATGAAGATAATGGAATGGAAGAGGAGGTATCATCCAATTAGCAGAAGGGCAGAAAAGACATATGCATGTCACCCCATTTGAAATTTACCATTTCGACAATGCCCAGCAATATATAGTAGTGTTAATAGATTGGAACAATGTTCTTTTGAGTTCAGAGTTGGGTTGCGATGTCACTCCTCTTCTATGTACTTTTGTTTAGTTTACCTATCGTTTTAATACGTTCATGTGTTATTGAGCAGGCCAAATACTTTTTACTCATGCATTGCTCTTAATTCCAATGTGCGATGAAGTGTGATAACAAATCATCGTTTATTTTCTTCAGGCATATGAAAATTCTGATGCAATCGTATTATCTAGCTCGATTTCGATCATTTGGAGCCTTGTTTGTTCGGATCTACTCATATCTCACTTTTTGTTCAAAAATCAGTTTACAGAAAATGAAGAAACTTCATAAACTATTATGTTGTATAAAGTACTTATAAAGGTTATCTCATCCAACTTATTTAAAAACGAATCTATATGTAGTCTCTCATTGTTTGATAGCTATGATTTAATCTCGGCCAGATTCCATTCTAGTAAAGTTTGTCAAATAACGTGAAGATTTTTTTCAGTAATAGCTAGATAGAGTATCTTATACAATATCTTAAACTGTTCATACAAGACAAATTTACAATAACTGACTTTAGTGACTTCATAACAAGCACGTTTGTAAGTTTTTAAAATGAACAAACAGAGACAATTGGGAAGGAGGGCGAAAATAATAAAAACCAGGGAAAAAGCTGGGTAGTCTGATGTGAATTGGTTGCTCACAATCACCTCTTTTTGTATGACTATTACATGCTCACATCACATCATGCATTCATTAATAGATAGAAAAGGCAAACTATAGATACATAAATATAAAACCCTTTCCACTTCCAGAGTATATGACCATTGGTGAGGCACACGTGTATGTATTCCTATATTATATCTATATTATATACATTCACCAAAAACACACAAATCCTTCTCTTTCCATTCTTCTCTAGAAAAGGGAGCGAGGTACATTTTATAATATCAGACCGGAGACAGATATTAATTATTGATTATCCTTTCTTGTCCCTATATCAATCATTACGGCTATGTATACCGCCATATACATACCGGGTGAGTCTATGTACACTTTGAATATACATTTTATCAAGAGAAAAGACATTGTTTTTTTCCTCTAAATGATAACTCATCATTTATTTCACAACTGTGCTAAACTAAACCATTTCACGCGATCCTGTCCTCCCCTGGCCAACCCCTCTTCACTTAAACCCGAGTTGCTTGTATGTAAGCTTACATCACTATCAAGGAGCCACACACGATGTTCTTGTATTCAAAGCAAATAGTGAGCGAGTGCGGAAGTATAGGAAAACAGTGTAGTTGGGCTAAAATTCTTTACTGTTACATAATACATCAGCTACAAGATTATGATGTGTACATGCTTTCAGACTCAATATACCACACACACCCTGTCACCATCACCAACTTACAACAAATGTAATTGCTGCTTTCATTTCTTAGTTTTTTAATTTATTTCTTCTTTTCTCAATGACTTTTCTTGATGATTGAAGTTTTCGTTTGTACCTTGATGATTGGAAACAGCCTACCCAGACTTGGTGACAAGAAAGTTAAAATTCAATCTTCTTCAGAGTTTTTTTTATACTAGAGTCAAATGTGGTGAAAATATAAATGCTTTATTCATTAAGACTCTCTTTTTACTGTTCATGTAAAAGTGACTTATTCATTATTAACTAAAATTTCTCCTTTTTTTATGTCTTCGTCAAAAAACAAAAATTACCTGTCACATAAGATGAGACCCCATTATTGGCCCATTTAATATTCGTAGAAACATTGTGAGTTTTTTTTATCAACCCTTTTCATGTTCTCAACTTGACTAATTATTAATGTTTGCCATTTCCCACCACATGTGGCTACATACATGTATTAAAGTGTAAAAGTGTAACTGTTTCATTCCTTTTTTTCGTGTAATATTGTGTTAAATACATAAAGTATATTATTGGGAATAAAGAACTAACCAAATCTTACTGCTAATATAGTTTTTAATTTAACCTCAGAGTTACTTATAATGCATGGCTATTACTACTATGTATAAAATGGCCTGAAAAAAAAATCCACTTAACATATCAATACTGACGTGTGTGTGCTTGGTTAGAGTTTTAGAGCACGAAAAAGAATTACGTCTTTTCTATAACTGTTTTAAGAACTTTGTAAAGAGAAGAGTCGTGCATGCATAATCCAACACTCTGTAATTATTATTTCGTTTTTTTTTTCTCTCTCCCTCTTTTGGAATCAATAATATTAAGTCTCATTCCCCTTTACTAAGATGAGATGGGCGTGTTTCGTACCTTTAATGAAGGGAATAATATTATTTTTTGCTGGACTCCTTTTCATACGTGCTGCTGGAAGAGAATCACAATGCTTATTAATATTTTTTCATTACTGGCTGCCCGTGTTAATATACCAAGGGGAATATATTAAAAAGTATATATAGAGGAACTGTATAGGGCATAATATAAGCATTAACTATGCACTACACCTTTCATATTATATTCGTGTTGTTATTCTACGGAATAAACAAAAAATTATACATCTAGAATACATACATATGTACATGTGTACATCATTATAGTTTTTTTCTGACTCACTAAATGAATGACTCAAATGTAAAAAGCTCTATATTTTTCTGTTTTACTCGCCATATTTTTCAATCCAACGACAAAAAATAATACATGCAGAGTCAATAAATACAGCAGTAGTGTTCTCTTAACAATCCAAAGTATTCTATTCTATTTCTACTCTCTCTCTCTCTCTCAGTGCCTTTCCTGCACTGCCATAAACTATTCATGCACATTTTCAGTCAGTCTCATAATTTAGACTAAACGGAAGAAACAGAAAAAGAACATTAATGACAACTGTTAATAGGTAAGCTGAGTAGTATATATTTATTGAATTGTCTTATAGTGTAATGAACATGAATTCATAACACGACATCACACATTATAATATGTTCAGGTAAAACAACAAAAGGGAGCATCCATTCCAAAATGTATTAACTTTAGCATTGCATTGTGGGTATGTGTGAATAAAGTAGGAGAGAAAAACACAGTTGTCATAAAAAATGTTCACGAAAAAATGTGATACGATCTGATAGAAAGAAAATGTTTGTACCTAAGGTACAAGTGCAAACAATCAAGCCCTTTTACTAACTTACACCCCATTAATTGAGAATTAATGTTGAAAAAAAACAACCTCTTCAATACAACGTAATGCTTGAGGTCTGCGCGGTGTGCATCTATTATGAAGTGTTTATGTATGAGCTTCAGGAGAAGGGATATGGCATGTTTTGTTGTACGAAGTTTATACATTAATTACGTAAGAAAAGAAACCAATAAGGTTAATGTTCAGACCATGAGACATACATTTAAGAAGGTTTCGCCCTTATTTTTGCCACTTTAATTAAACTACATAAACAATAACTTTAAAACAAAACAGTTCAATCCGTCATAACTTACATGTAGTGATGCTGATGCGATTTAAAAATTAAATGAAACGTTTTTTCCAGACCTTTCTATAAACAAAAGAGGACGGTCTTAAGAGAATAAGCGAATGAGAGGTGATGCTTTCGCTCTGATTATTAAAAATTGGATAAATCTTTCACGTGTGACGTGAACAATATCTCATCCAGTGTTGCAATGATTATTCATAAATTTAGCCAGACTGGAGACCCGGTGACCAGTGACAAGATTTTTGGCTATGATAAATCCGTTTAATTGCTCAAAATTGTTACTTAAGGACATTTGAGTTCGAGTTTACTTACGTCATAGGTTTTAAAATATGCATTAATCAAACATGAATCTTCTTCAAGTAGTAAATTGATAAACAAGATAGGCATCTACGAACTCGAATTGTATTGATGAAATTTCTATTCATGAATGAATAAAATCTACGGTATCAAGTAATTACGGTTTATTACACGGCTCAGACAGGCTCAGTCTCAAACAAGTTAATTTATTGAAAGCATGATTGTGTATTCAACCTGGAACCACAACCACACTTATAGATGAATCACTTATAACATAACTCTGTGAACTGTCTACAACCGCTACAAAAATATTCTTAGAATTATACGTTATAGTTTTTAAATCCAAGATTTTTTTTCATACCAGAAATTTTAATTGCTGCATCAAAAAGTGATCGTAGCTGTACAGAAAGCACACTTCGAAATCCATGTCTAACATTCAAAATATATTAGTATAAATATTTCAACTGAATAGCTTAAAGTCTTAAAGTAATAAAAAGCTATTTACATTTTACCATGCAAAGGACTTGTAAAAAACGATCGCTTATAAAATTTGCTTACTTATCTTCTTCCCTTGCACACATGCATATGCCTTCCATGATGCACTACTGAAGAGAGATATTTACCAGCAGGGGACACGGATGCAGCAGCATTTTTCATTTTATTTACGGAAATGCATGTGAGAGTGGTGTGAGATGAGGAGCTCAGTAGTAACGTCAACATGGTGCTTACAATACAATAATATGCGATGGATACGCGGATGCAGTGGAGTAATGCGTGATGCTCTTGCACAGATTTGTTTCTATATCTGGAAATTATATCTACATGTAATTTACCAAGCATACTAGTTCTGATCTGATGTCTATTTTTTCTTTTGGCAGGAATAAAACTCACTTTTTGCTATCTACTGTTTCGGGCTAATGTGAGTTAATGGTAAATAGTTGTCTTAAATATATATGTACAAGAATAAATTTCCTTCGGTGGGAAGAGATGTTGAGTCGACTGATGATGATTCCAAAATCGTGCTTAGAAAAAAAACGAAGCATCTAAAATAACAAACTAACTTTAACAGTGTAAAACTTTTAAAACCATTTCGTCTCTACGTTTCGAGAAGGAAATGTTTTTTCTAGATATAATAAAAAAAGAATGTTTGAGACTTGAACCGATGAAATGTGTAGGGTTAGCTGATGTCTTAATTTAACCCTGGTAGAAAGCATGGAATCCCAACACTTCATGTTGTTAACTTATAAAATTTTTGTCTGAATAATATAATATATAGAAAACAAAATGGATGGATGGAGCGCACTATACTTCCTTTACTTTATAAAGTAGAATTAAAACTTTGGTTGTGATCTAGTCCAATAAAAAGCTACACATTCAAAAACACAACTTATAAATCGAAAACATTGTACACATTCTCTTCGTCTCGCCAT
>JAANSM010004197.1:0-11683 GCA_036850725.1 Orchesella villosa
GTGTCACTTTAATGGTTCCCCTGAACACATGCTTTTAGAATCTGAAAATGCTTTTAAATGTTGAGTGTCAACCTTAAAATGAATTTGTCATTGTGGTTTTTTGACTTACTTGCATACCGCTTTGGTAAATAAACAAAACATCAACATTTACATTTTGGGACTTTGACATCACACGCATTGGGACACATTGAAATAGTTGCTCGTTTATGCAACAAAAGTTTATCATGCAACCGGTTATAACCTGGATAATAATCAACCTGGAACTGAGTCGAAATATCCAAAACTAAATAGTAACATTTTTCCCAAGTACAGTAAACGGAGAAAATCTAGTTAAATTCCTATCTATAACTAGAAAGAGGAAACGACAATCGAAAAAACAAATTTACGAAAATCCGAAGTTTTCCAGTATGGCGTCTCCATATATAAAACATATCTCTGGCCATAACCGTGAACTTAATAAATGTAACCTGAAATCAATGCCGTCGATTGCTATGGAAAATTGGCTTTTACTGAGACGGGCTAAGATCTACTGAGCTGAGTCTACGCCAGCATACCCATTTCCCATATTGCAATCTGGTTTACATACTCTGACCTGAAATGTTGAAAACAGCAAATTAATACTGGTAAATATTTGTACCTTAGCATATTTCAAGTGCTTCGATGACTTTAGACATCAAATTCAATTAGCTGACATCTTCGACGACTTCATTGACAAGTGCTAACCACTTCTTCGAGCTTTCAATTTTAGAAAAAAGATTCTCCCCCTATAGTGGGGTAATATGAATACCTTGTAGCCTTAAATGAAGATCCAAGGGTACCGCGGGTGCCCGAATCATTGCCGAAAGCCGGTCCGCCGAAGAGCTTTAAGCCCAAAAAAACTTTCTCCGAAGAGGATTTTTGCCGTAAGGAATGTTAGCCGAAAGGTTAAATTTTTCTTTTGAGTAAACAGTTGGAAAATATACGTACTCGGTACTCAGTTGAACGAGAACACTTGCGAGCAATAGCATGCACATTAGCAATGCGAGAATGAGAGATCATCGCCCGAGGGAAATCAAACAAAACAGCTTGTGTATATGCAGCATATGCAAGCAAGTTGTCTAGGTGAACAAAGGTAGATAATGTTTCCTGCGTTGCTAATGTGCACATGTTATTGCTAGCCAGCATTCTCGTTCAACTGATTACCGAGTATGGTCTGGCTACTCTCCCGAGAGCTCTGGCTAGGGTGCTATGTAGCACATTCGTACGCGTGGTCACATTCCTATTTATATGCACCGCGTTGCTATGACACAAGTAAGTACAGGCCAGACATAGTCACATCTTATACATGATGAATGAACCACCTTAATTTTAACGACGACACTTAGTAATCACATTCAGGACTTTTTGAGCCATTCACTTTCGTCCTCGGCGTTTTGATGTAGTGCTAAAGTCCTTTCGAATTCGTTAGTGACATTTGCAGCTTTAGGTACAATTAGGTGTGTGAGGTGCATAACGTTGTGGTGTCCACTTTCTTGTAAATCATTACTACTCCACTACTTCTTCGTTTCTATCCAAAATATTTACACCAGTATCATCAGGATTCCTCGTAAGGAACATCGCTGAATCGTAATCGTTTCATTTAATGCGCATAATGAAAGGTAAGCAAATATATGTACAAGCTGGACTCTTTGTTACTCAGCTATAAATTCTGTTATGGTCGTAACCGATAATATAAAATAACAGCAGATGAGTGGTACCAGATACACGTCAGCAACTTAGAAAGAATGAGCTAGAATGAAGGAGTATTTAAAATCAGGTAGAAATGCTGGTAGGTATGCTACGATAAACAAAAGTAAACTCGAATATGAATACTAAGCATAAAAAGGTAAGCTAAGCACCAGCTATGAACATGGTACATGAAAATATGTATTTCGGCTAACTTTCCCTTTGGCAAAATAACTTTTCGACCAAAGGCTCTTCGGCGGACCGGCTTTCGGCAATCATTCCTAGACCCGGTGCCACACTTGCATCTTAATTATTGGGGAGCCATAAGTTCAAAAGTACTAACTGACAATTTTTGTTTCGATTGTCGATCAGTAGACGTAATGTTTACTTGAATACAATAAATGTAATTGGCCAGAATACATGCTTTCGATATTTCTGAGTGTGTCAAACTCGTAAAAATTATAACATTGGGGCTAAGTCATCACCACCAGTTGGAACAGAAATCGGTTCAGTTTTATACCTAATAAAAAACTTCGGCTGTCCTAAGCCCTTGTAATATGTGGAGACGTTATACTGGAAAACTTGGATTTTCATAAATTATTTTGATTGACAGTTTCCTATTTGTACAGGTTTACATTTTAGCTAGATTTCTGCCCGTTTGTTTTGAAGTGAAAAAAGTTACTGCTTGGATTTGGAAATTTCGGATCAGAGAAAGGCTCCATGGTTTTATTTTCATCTGATGAGATCATCACTTTTGTTAGTCATAGACACTATTGTAATTCTGTGAAAATTGAGGGGTGGGGGGACAGACAACAATTAAGTATGATTCCAAAAGTATTGTTGAAACACAAATAAGTAATCTCAGTGCTCGTTTGCGATTCGAAATATGTGCACGGTTGTTAAAATGAAAGACATCAGGAATACTAAACACGGAGGAAATTTTGTCTCCAGTTTCTTAACCTTAAAGCATAGTATCGACTTACACCTTTTTCGAACTTAAAAATCCGATCCAGAAATCGAGGAAACACACAAATCGGGGAATTATTTCCCGAGCGGAAAATCCTGATTCCTCTTATGCGTTCCACATTCCTTTTCTCTAACCAATATGCACTTCAAAGACATGATTTTAACCTCAAAGCATATTTTGATCGGTTATTACCATGGACATCCAATTTTTAGCAGGTGAAAAAATGCATCGTCGTTCCACGCAACAACTTCGTGAAAAAATCAATTTTTAGCTCGTGAAAATGTCCCTATGGAAATTTCCCAAAAGTTATTGTGAAGTGCATACTAAAATTGGGAAGCATTTTTCACGATAAATATGTAGGTGCATAGCAACCTTAACGGACTAGATTGCCGAAAATACACTTTAAAGCATTTGTGTTCATGAAAACCTTTTTGTTTTGTTAATATGGAAGTTTCGAAATATCTGCCATAAATTCTGGAATTGTAAACTGCAAAATATGTTCGATAACGGTTCGATAGTTATTGACAGGAAAATTCAACATGGTTCATTCCATAGCTGGTAGCCGTGCTAGTGCACTATTATGGGCAGCAGTCCCAGCTCTGATTCCATACAGCCATTTTGAATCTAAGTTTAAGGTGTCAGAACCCACAAATTGATTTTTATCCTATCAGATACAGAATTTCAAGCGCTATCAGATAAGCCACATGACTGTAATGGCCGGTGTTGTTGTCAATTGACTGTCATAATTACGAATTATTGACGGTAATACTGACAATATTAAGTTTTAACATTAAAATCAAACCGTTAAAGCGGCAAAAAGTCAAAGAAAATCGGAACAACGGTAAAAAAAACTGAGCGAAGATCGTTTATAAGCAATAAACTAAAACGCGTTCATCGTTTTGGTTAAAAGAGATCATCGAAAACGATAAACGTAGTTGAAACGAAAAACGGCAACCATACTTTGCATGCTGCATGTAGGCGCCAAATCTCGACTGTTACTCGAACTCGGCGGCCAGCGTCCTACACAAAGGTCTAATTGGGCAAGTTTCACGAAATACCAGTTCCGGCAGGAACAATCATGGAACAATAACTTGGGAAAATTCACGGCAGTGGAATGTTTCCCCCTTAACTTCTACTTGACTATTGGAAATATTGGTAGGATAATTTGTTAATGAATAAGTTTACTATAATCTTCAAAATTAAAATGATTCTTGACTAATGTATGTTTTGGGATAAAGTGATTACGAATCGGTCTTATTATGGATGTATTCAACATTTTGGAATGGTTTTTAGCAATGTAACTCGTTGTCAATCGTGTTAGGGTAGGAAGAACAGACTATGTATTAGACTGATACTTTTAAACACGCAAATAAAGTTTATTCATTCATTCATTCAAGATGGTTGCGAGTAAGAAGAAGAAAAATAACACGAGAAAACTCGTCACGGGAAACCGCAAAAGTGATCAAATTTCACAATCATGTGTTAGACCATTAAAACTTTTTGTAACGAGAGCCAAACCACTGTTACTGCTGAAAAATTAACAGAACATGTCACCAAACAGAACTGTAATCTGATTGGTACTGTAATCTGTAAATGTAATCTCATTTTTTCTCCTTCCATGCCTTTCTCTACTTTCCTCTCACCCACCCACTTTCTTACGCCCTTGGGATTGCTTTCGAAATTCCAAATAGTATTGTTAAAACATGATATACCCATATTCGAATCGCAAACTGAGTTTACCCTATTTGAAATATGTTTTGATGACTACCTGCTTGATCAAGAAGTAAAACAGGTTGATCATCGACTATTCCAGCTTTATCTACCCCTTTCATTGGTTTCGCTGATGTAGGTATGGAACCACTAGAAATTCCTTTCGGCAGCTGTTGTTTGAAGTCTTCTAGATCTTTCTCAACTCTAGCAATCTTGTTATCCTTTTCCACAATCTGGGCTTGGAGGGAAACTACATTTTCCTTTAATTCCGAAATTTCTTGATCCTTTTTCTCATGTTTCGAGTTAACTTGGTTCTGAAATTATATAAACATTATCGGTCGGATAGCAGGTAACCTGACGCAGGAAGTTTTTTTTCCAGGCAAACATAAATTTTTTTATCACACTTCTGGACGAATTATGATGCCTGTATCATATAAGTTTGGTTAGGGTTGGTTATTGTAGCTAGCCCTCACCCAACATAACCTTTCAACGTTTCAATGGTAGCTGCGTGACCAACCACTTTGTATTGTCATAAATGGCAAATTGAAAAGTCAAAATGTACACCAAGTTTTTATGCCATGAGCTAAGTACTCAGGACGTCGTGGAGACCAAAAAATGGCTCTGAAATCAAAAGTCCGCAAATATTTCACTTTTCGGTACTCAGGACCACTCACTTTCGCGAAAAAATTTCCATGGTTTCGCCGTGGAAACTGCATGAAATGGGTCCCCATTTTTCCACCGCGTGAAAGTTTCACGCGGTGAAAATGTTTTCGGAATTTTTTCATTCATGAACCGAATTTCCTAACTTTTTCACAACCGTTAAAATTTTGTACTGAGTACTAGGCCTATCTTGTTAAGAAAAATTCTGAATTTAATGCAGAAAACATCAAACAAGTTTTAACGTTCACCGGTTTTTCTAGAATTTAATAAACTGTGTGAGTTAACAACAGTAAAAGTAACGTAAAACATTGTAGTTAACGCAGACAATTTATTAAATTCTAGAAGAACCGGTGAAAGTTATAACTTGATTTTTGTTGCATTAAATTCAGAATTTTTTGCTTAACAAGATAGGCATAAAAACTTGGTGTAAATTTTGACTTTGCAATTTGCCTTTTACGACAATACAAAGTGGTTGGTCACGCAGCTGCCATTGAAACGTTCCATAGTGAGCCCCTATCTCCCCAAAACCATTAAAGGAGCTGAATGTTATTTTCTCCTCCTTCTCTTTTAGAATGAATGTTTCCTGAAAGGAACAGAACAAAACAAGAACAACTTCGGGGTCTTCTGATACAGAACAAAACTAACACAACAAAAATTGAGCCGTGGGGTTTGGAACAAAACAAAAGAACAATCCGTGCATCATTAGTAGTCACATTTTAGGAGCCGCCAGCAATCGGGCTACCCGCCCGATATAGTATGGCAGTGTTCAGGTTTTCAGCCGATACAAACTTGTCTACTAGTAGTAACTAGTAGGTTTATCATTTCATTCATAAAAGTTATCGGTTAAACAAACATTGGCTTGAATTTTTGCCAAACAGCATGATTTTCAACAATTCACTTAAAACTTTACATTTATACGAAGTACGGTCTTAGTGGCAAATTGAAAAACCATCCTGGCAAAACAGGAATTTTATGGACAAAAAATCTGTGGCTTTCTGGCAAAGCACGATCATGTAATGGCAAAGCGATGTGGCATTCTGTCAAATGAGATGTAGTTTTACAGTCGTAAATTAATTTATAATATGCATAACGTAACAATGCTTTATTTGGTTTTCGTTTTACGGTACAGTAATATTTTAATCGGTTAATTATACACAGTCAAATGTAAATACGAAGGGATTATCAAAAGTAATGCATCAACTTTATTTGGATCTCATTCTACATCGACTTTACATTTTAAATTAATTTTCACTATATAATCTCCATTGACTCGTACGCACTTGCTCCACCTGTTTTCAAGTGCCAAAACGCCTGTAGAGAAAAGTCTGCCTGGGTCTCGGAGTCCAAGCCACGCTATTACACTTTTTTTCACCTGTTCGTCTGAATTATACTCCCTCCCACGCATGTAATTTTTTCGTTTAGAAAATAAAAAATAGTCCCATCCGGTCGCAAAAAACCAGCATCGAAATTTAAGCTTTGATGTTTTTCAAATAGCAATTTAAATTGGGCTTTAAACCAAGTTGTAGCCATTGGGATGACAGCGCTTTTTGTCTCTTCCTCATAATGATCAAGGTGTCTTTCATCCCCAATCACAACTTGCCCCAAAATGAAATCCCTATCCATAGAAAATAGGTTTAGATTTTTTTGCCGGTCTGCACTAAAATCCGCATTTTCGATTATAGACGACCTGTGAGTGACTTGTTTTCTAATGATGTGTCACCACTACTGAATCGCTGACACCACCTAATTATTGCTCATCGTACTGGCAATTGATCTACACCACCATCTGACTTCTTCCTATTTCCTAAACTGAAAAATGACATGCCCAAATAACGTTAAATTTAGAAAAACAGGTGAAAAAAAAGTAATAGCGTGGCTTGGACTCCGAGACCCAGCATTCTTCTCTAAAGGCATTTTGGTACTTGAAACCAGGTGGAGCAAGTGCGTAAGAGTCAATCAAGGGAGATAATATAGTAAAAAATTAATTAAATATTTCAAGTCGTTGCAGAATGAGAGACAAATGAAATTGATGCATTACTTATGATAATACCTTCGTATCTTTGGTAGTTACAAGTCAAGTCGTACTATCTATTATACACTATTCTATTGAGATTTTCTCGATTTATTTAACTTAATTAAACTTTTTAAACTGATGTTTCAGCTAAGGGTAGATTACTTTAATGAGGGCTCGAATCGAAGTCTCGAATTTGCCAGTTTGTGATCCTGATTTGCCGTTATAGTTCTGGGCACAGATTAAGGTACCTAAGTGGCAATTGCCAGGATAGTTTCTCCCACCAAGACCGGCCGCGGCCACGGTCTGGAGACCATGAAGCTATCATGGATTATAGATGGTTGGATTTTCCCTGGTCGAGTAAGGATGATTGAACGTGGATGGCCTCGTTTGCTCCCTTTGAGAAGAAGCTATGGCTGTCCAACAACGCCATAAATCAGGCGTCAAATTTATAAAATAAGCTAAAGCAGATCATATTTATGTGGGTGGTGAGTTGGAATGCACAGTGCATATATCCATCCAACTATGCATATTGCACTATTAGTTGAAGACTAACTGCCTCAACGTAATCCATCAATATCAGTACAACTCATTAATGTTATTTAATAAAATAAATAATCATGCATTATAGCGTAATATTAAACTATCGTTAGCTGTACCGACGTAAGCGAAAGGACATATTTATTCATTTCTCATTTCATATTCAAGTTACGGTCAGCATGTCAAAATACCCTACAAATCTGAATTTAAGTTAAATCTCAAGATCTTTTGTATGAGACGATGTATTCATCAATTACTTCCACTAACAATGATTGCATTGTGCATTAAATTAATGTGTATGAATGGACGATAGATTCGAAATGGTTTCATTTTCACAACGTCGTGCTTAGGAAATGTACCTACTCTACTATCAACATATAGATATACTAGGTACGATGCTTGCTTTAATACTCATGGTCATGGCACTGGAATGCTCCAGGGTGTATATTTGGCTGCTAAAACACAGATGAAGACGCTTTAAATTTAAGTGTCATTAATGTCAACTCGATTGCTATCAAAATGTACCCGTATAATCCGATTAAAAAACATTTATATCAACGGAGTTCCAGTAGTTGAAAATCTCAACTCGTTAAAATATTTCCTGTCAACATACGGTGAAAT
Source organism: Orchesella villosa (assembly GCA_036850725.1). NCBI lineage: Eukaryota > Metazoa > Arthropoda > Collembola > Entomobryomorpha > Orchesellidae > Orchesella > Orchesella villosa. Next base: position 8,214 of record JAANSM010004197.1, read on the forward strand.
AAAGACAGACATTGTGCGTCTACCCTTAAAAGATATGCCGGAAGCTTTCTTGCATCTGGTATCTCACACACTACATGTCAAAATGATCCTAAACGAATGTGAAAACTCTACCTTCCTTTCCCAAAATCGATTTCTATAATGACAGAATTGCAATCAAAATTGAACACGGAACAAAAAAGTGCTACAAATGTGGTGCCAGGAACCACGAAATTAAGCTGTCGAAAGAATCTAGTCGAGTTCCCAATAATAAACCAACCATCTGTCCAAAATAAAGGTATTCCAATCAGCTCAGTTTTTCCCGGAGCACCAGGAAATCGTGTCAACAAATCAGGCATGAGAAATAGAACTGGTGGTACATCCATGGCAACCGACAACGAATTTTCCCGATCCAGAGTACGAAGCAGATCAACTACAAGGAAAGATTCTGCTTACTTGACCAGTAGCCCATCAAATGATACTAAAACTGCTAGAATCAACGAAATTTCAGAAGAAGATATTCAAGAATCTTACGACGATTTTAAAGATTGGAAAACTACAACCTCAGTATTTAAAAATGAAGAAATAATCAGCGGGTGCAAATCTCAAGAAAATGTTCACGCTACAGCAGCCACTTACACATCTAACTCCACAGGGCTACGAAAACAACTTAATGCGTTGATGGGATTTCAAAGTGACCCAAAACTAAACCAGTTCGTATCCCGAGTCAGTGAAGGACTTCACATACGCCTAAAATAAATCAGCCTGTGAATCCAACCCTTTTTTGGAAGTGCATTGGACTCCAAATACGAATAAAACGGAGAGGTAAACGAGGGGGGAATAAAAGTAAATCTAATAGTAAGTCAAACAATGTAACTAGCTCCATATTGTGTAACAGGAACAATTTCCGGAGTATATACTACACAAATGCATATTAATTAAATAGCCAAAAGCTTGACAAACTGCAAATTTTAGGTTCAAGTTAAGATGTCATGGCAATTGCTGAAACATGGGGAAGCTTTGAAGCAAACAGAGCTGATAGATTAGGAGGTGGTACAGCAATCTATGTCAAAACAGCATTCCATGTAAAACCTTTAAAAACTATCGTTACAATAACTCAACTCAGTTTGAAATAACATGGGCAATTTTACGACCGCATTATTTACTAAAGCAGGTAAATATTGCAATTGCGTGCATATATTTAGCTCCTACAGCCAACAACGCAACACAATATAAATTGTACCAATCACTAATGAATGCACATGACAATATTAAGCAAAAATCTGTATCCCCAGCATTCATTTTACTAGGCGATTTTAATAGGTGGAAATATGATGATAATTTTGTTAAAAGTTATAGCCTAATCAACTAGTCAGATTTCCTACGTATATTAATGCAAACAGTAATCAAAAAGGTCGGCTAGATCTAATATATAGTAATGTTAAAAAATGGTGTGATGGCCCAAGCCAGATGCCACCAATAAAAGATGGTATACAATTTCATATCTCAATCGAATTACAGCCAAAAAAGNCCAGATGCCACCAATAAAAGATGGTATACAATTTCATATCTCAATCGAATTACAGCCAAAAAAGGTCTATATTAAGCCCTCTATATCTAAAACCACACAAATTTATGGTGATTACGGGGTCAAAAACCTTGCAGACTTTGCTGATCTTGTTGATAGTATTAACTGGGCACCCCTTTACAAGTGTGACAACATAGGTTTTAAGGTAGTATATCTAAATTTAACGCTCACTAGTGCCTTTGAAATTGCATATCCAACAAAATATAAAAAAGTAACCTCGAGTGATCGAGGTTGGGTATCAGAAAAATTAAAAGATTATTTTAACAAATTAAAAAAGACTACTGTAACGTCAGACGAGTATAAAAGATTGTAGAAAAAATAGTTAAAGCTAAGGAAGAGTATAGTATGAAGGTAAAGGCACTCATATCAATAGACAAGAATAAATTACACTATATGGTGAATCAAATATGTGGCTTAAAAGACAAGAAATCGGCTGTGCAGGAAATAGCAATACCAGAAGGATCCAATGATATAATATCCATTTTAAACAAAATAAACACCCGCTTTTCCCATATTAATAATGAATATGCACCAATTACTGAAACCAACGTAAATGATACTAGAAGTAATAAATTTTTAAGTGTGTGTGAACTTATGGTGCTTAAACAGTTTGACAAATTATCTACCAAAAAGTCAAATGTTACAGGTGGGTTACTAGTTAAATTCTTACAGACTGCTGCAATACACATAGTTCCAATGTTAATACACATCATAAATTTCAGTTTTGAGCACCACGTTGTGCCTGCAGCCTGGAAAATAGGATTTATTACTCCGCTTAACAAAGACCCAAATTCAATAGGCATAGATAATCTAAGGCCAATCTCCAAAACAAATATATATGGCAAGATAACAGCCTTTTATGTATAGCAAACTCTATCACCAAGTCATAAATAAAATTGATCTAGATCAATTTCGTACCATCAAAAGCTCCTCCACTGTCCACTATTTGGTTTCTCTTTACTTCATTTATAAAGCACTTGATGAACCAAACACGCATATAATAATAGTTTTATTAGACTTACCCAAAGCCTTCGATCTAGTAGACCACAATACGCTCATAAAAGCTTTAATCGAGCTTGAAATATACATCAAAGAGCATTGAACAGATAATGTAAACACTTCCCAACAAAAATTGAAGTAATTTAAAAAAACTGGTGTCGCTAGTTTTTCTAGTGGGGAATACGTAATAGTAGTCCTATCAGTCCTATAGTAGTAGTAGCAATGTAGTCCTATAAGTGCGGTATTTTTGTGCGAACCTTACGGATGGTAGCAAAACTAATTAATTAATGCATTTCATGTAACTACGGTGAGATTAAATATGAGTAAGTTTACAATCTCATTTCAAATACGTTTTATACATCAATCAACAAATAAATGGTGAGTACACGAATATTTTTATCCGTTATTACGATTGTAATGGGCTAAAGTTGCACCATTTATTTGGTTAACATCACATGGGATATAACCATCAACATACATGCAGCTCAATTGAATTAAAATAACATTGGGTATTTCGATAACACAAATTGGGGCATTAGTCAGTCTAGCAACTTTCCGTGGACGCAACGCACTTACGGCTGTTTCTTGACTTTTTTGTATGATGATGATGATTGATTGATGGTTTTAACTGACATTTTCCATTTGCATGTAATCATGAGGTGTTAGTAAAGTGATTTGACCAAAGATTTTAAGTACAACTAGATTGTGCATGAATTTTTTACTCCATTCAGAACATCTTTAAAAAATGTGGAGCAGTAATTCCTGGAGGTAACCCCCCAAATACACAAGTTAAATGAGATCATTCCCATTGCAACAATTCACTTTTCAAAATTTTCAATGTACTTGGGGGGTTACCAAGCAAACTTTTGCTCCACGCTTTTCAATATTTTTTGAGTAGGAAGAAAAT
>JAANSM010004198.1:0-11683 GCA_036850725.1 Orchesella villosa
TATGTGCCAATAATCAAGAGTTCATTCGATTGACACCTCCAACCGTCACGTCATCATCACTCATCACATCACCCTAATAAATTTTACTTATAAAACGCATCTTCTTTCCATTGAAGTTTGGTCTAGAGTTGATTTTCATATTGGCATTGAAAATTGAGTGAAGAAGGTGAGGTGAGGCAAAGTTGTCGAAATTCATAAAATCATCATCACTTTTATACACACTGCGTTACTCCTCACTTATTCATTCAAAGTTCGAACTTCGAACACAATATTCCCGTCAACTGTTTTGGCATACAGTGATTAAAACTCCAAACCCAAACTCACTCATCCATCCCCCACACCACACCACTCTATAAAGCCAAGCTTCCAAACAGACAAATTGCCTTGCCTTATCCTTGTCTTGTTTAAGGAATTTCATGCAACAACACGCTCAGTTTATTCCATTCATTCACTCACTCACTTAAATTTCATCCATTCAATTTTCATTGGAAAACAAGAGGACCAAATTAATTATCACATTCACTCATCCCCTCTATCCTTACTGCGAACCCAAAGACTCAAAACTGAATGATAGTGATTTGCTGGTATTGCAAAATTGAAAATACAGAAGTGTTAAAAACATTGCCATGATGCATACTAAAAATGTACATAAACATCGTTCTTATCCTTGCATCTACATTTACATCTGCGTATTTCTAACTTGTGCTGAAAGAAATCGGAATATTATATGGAATCAACATCAAGATTTGTAGTAGCGAATAGATTGCAACGGCTTTAGTTTGACTTTTGACTTGCATCATCATTTTTTAATATCATCTTCATCATCAACATCTTCCTCCGTCATCCGTCATGATAATATTATATGATTTCTGCTTGTTTATGTACATGCACGCGTATAAACTCGTAAATTTTTCTTTATGAGAAACAAACCAATATACAAAAAAGTTTTTTTTTCTCATATGCACTTTGTCCTTGTACAACTGGACTGACTCATGTTTACAAGATAGAAAGAGATAACGTAACTTTTCTAGATGTTATGATGATTTGAAGCTACCGACTACCGACCGACTGACTAAAAAGACTGGACCAAAGACCAAACCTACTTGATGAAGATGATACAGAAAGTCAGTGTAGTAGGAGTCGAGTGTTTACCTATCAACCTATCTACTGATTTATTAATAGAATAGATTTAAGGTTGTGTTTGTATTTTTTTGTATAAAATCTGCACGATGTATAAATGTACATACGTAATATATAAACGTGTCATGTCTATGCAGATGTCATGGGCTTGACTTGACTCGAGTTTCTGGGATGTGATGGTGGTATAGTTGGTACGTGTGTGTGTGTGCCCTGTGCTCCCAACCTTTTTATATCTCTGCTGTTTTCCTCTCTCTCCCACAATAAATATCTTTTTAGGAGCAGCAAAACAGAAGAGCACAAGCAAAAACCTGTACGTATATATAGTTGCCATCCAATGATTTGTGGTGAGAAGAAATGACATCTCCCAAAACAAATGAGTTAAGCAAAGTATATATATAGTGTAAAGGAAGGGAAAAGTTCTGCGTTCTAAATATTGATCATGCATGTCTGATATACACTTTTCAGTTGAAGTTGGAGGAGAAGCGTTCTCCTCCGGCATGCCATGCTTCGAAATTTTCGAGTTTGTAGCATGTGTCTGTGTCTAATAACAAGAACAAGTTAGTTTTAAATCAGTAATGTGAAGAGGAGACGGAAAAAGCATAACACCAACACCAGGGTAAAGTAAAGAAGCTACATGGTGTTCTTTCTTCGTTCATGCCATAAGATCCGTTTCTCTCTCACACGCTTTTTGAATCCGATGTGAGATGTGAGGGTGATGATACTGATGATAAGATGTAAGAAGGAAAGAAGAGGAGGAGAAGGAAGAAGAAGAGGAATATTGTATTCATTTAACAGAACATATTAGCCAAATTACGCTTCAGTTTAAGAAAGAGAGCGAGGAGGGCAAAAAGGCGAGAAGAGAAACTGATACAAAAAGAAGAGAAGAGAGCATCAGTTTATTTCTTGCCTATAATAACATTGATACAAGACTAAAGTCACGGTGAAAGACACACTATAATATATTCACAAATTATATCCATCTGGAAGACACATATAAAAGCGATATATAGCTTAGGCTTAGACACTGACACTCCTTCACAAATGGGATGGTTTGGTTGTATAAAAAAGCGAAGGAAGTTGGATGTTAGATTTGGAATGTAAGTCCAAATTTTATTTTTGTATCAAGGACTAGCGGTGGCGGTGAGTACGGTGCCCTCTGATGATCTGCTTCTGATATCCTATGATATTATTTACATACGTACATGATAGAAACAGCAGTTTTTATAGCGCATATAGGAAAGGAAGCATAAAGGCGTTGCGTTGCTAATCTTTTGAACGAACGAAATTGGAACATAGATGAAGGAAAGACACACATAAACGGATTTTTTGCAACATTTTTGTAAACACACATATACAAACATATTATATGAGATTTTAATCATCATCATCTGTTTCTCAAACATTTGCATACAGCTGCAAATTAGACGTTGATCTTTTAATTACTCAAGACTTGTATATAATGTGATAGACATACACATGTTCATCTCAGAGATTTTGGCATATGCGTCTCTGGTTTCAATGGACATTAATATATAGAGCATCAGAACAAGGTTTATGTACACAGTTGCATTTACTTTATTTTATATTTGTAAATAAACCTCATGGCTCATATGTTTAGTTTAGGAATATTTTCTCGCCGCATAAAAATCAAAGGAAGAACGAATCCCAGAAGCGTTGGAAAGGTATTAAAGTATGGCTGGAATAAAGTTGGGAAGAAAAAAAGTGTCGCAACAAAAGGTTTGCAAAGGGTAGAAAGTACGCCCATTGAGCTTGCCAAATGTGGAATTCAAATCAAAACGAATGACAGTTAAATTTTTTAATTTGGTTGGGAATCAAACGGAAGACCGAGAAGTTGAAATACATTTCTGTGATTTGGAGACTATTTTCATTAATGAAATCAGAGATGGACTCGAAAAGTCATGGATGGGGTTCCACGTCGAACATTGAATATTTTATAATTTTATTAATGATCTCCTTTAGAAGATTGGTGCCTTCTTCTTCTGAGGTGTGTGTTGTTGAATATGGAAGAATTGCCATAGGAGGTAGCATTGTCTAACGTTTATTCATTTCGCACATCGCAGTGGCATTTACTTTGGCTAAATAAACCCGTCATTAGTTGCATTTCCAAAGAATTGTTGTTGACCACTCAATTATCAAGTTTGCATTGAATCGTTGAAATTCAACTTTATACTCTCTTTCTAAATGTAAGTAAAATTGAAAAAACATTCAATTCGATGGAAGGATGTGTGACGCCAGTGACGTGACCAACACCGAGAGACAAGGGTGGTGGTGAAGGACACACAAAAATTGACATACACGCAATATTATCACCCATTACTTGATATGCCGCTTTTTGCGGTGCTCTCGTAATTGCCAAAAACTTAGAAAGCATCCTGTTTCTCATCCTTGTATACCTACTCCCCAATTATTTCACTTTAATTGGAGATGACATTCACTATAATACTTGGCATTTTGATGTGTACATATAAGTTTCTATTAGGAAAAATGAAGTTGTACGTGAAATGCCTCAACTTAATTGTCTCATTTGCTTCCATCATGTCATTTATCATATTTTATTAGGAAGACAACAAGTTGTTTACGATTCATAAAAAGTTATTGAACTCACTCATCTATCTATCTCTCTACTAAAAATTCTTCTTCATGAAAAAAAACCTTCCCTAACAATAATGATATATCGTAGATATGCAAAATGACAAGTAAAACTAACTGAAAAAATGGAATTTTCCACCTATACCGATACCCCAGCTTGAATTTCAATCAAAATCAAAGTGAAAGACAAAAGAGCAGTAGATTGAATAGAAGAGCTGTGCTGCCGTGCTGCGAGGCATAAAATTTTTCAATGGAATGCAAAATGATTCACACAACAACTTCACATCACATCCCATCAGATCAACATTTGATTATTGTCATTTGGTTTGCAATGATGATCTATAAATCATCTCATTGTCAGTGACATTGATCTTCCCATAGGAATCTTGATTTTGATTCCTATCCTATCCTCCTGCATCCATCCTGCTTCTACTCCTGCTTCTGCTGCTACTGAATACATTTGATTTAAATGTTTGTGAAATGTGACGTGAAGCGAAGAGTGAAGAGAAGAGACAATATACACATACATTCATTCGATTAAACTTGACATACTCTTTTTGTTGGGTCTCCCGAAATTTAATGAGCTCATTTCATCTTGGTTTAAATATCACTTGCAGAAATCCTATCCCAATAAAATCTGGCTTTATATCTCCATCATCCTCATCATATTATCATGAGTTTGCAAGCAGTGTTCTGCTCAAACTGCTGTGTTTTGTGATGGTGGTTTATTTACCAGCATGCAGGATATCATGCTGGGATAGTGGATCAATAAAACATGGTTTATCGCTGCCGGAACCCGATCTTAATTGATGGAGGTCCCACTGTTTATACTACACGTTTTTTCTTTCTCTCTCGCTCTCTCAAAACAAAGCAGATGTTCCTTGTTCCTAATAGATTTTCACACACAGCTACAGGAGGATGACTGTGGTTTTGTTTCAGTAGCATAATAATACAAATGTTAAACTAGAGAGGGACGAGGAGAACTGTCATTTCGCAAAAAAAATTAAGAGAAGAATGGTCGATGTTGGATGTTGATGGCAAATTTAGTCACGGTATCAAGTATCAAACTATCAAGTGCAAGTCCAGTTCATTCAGCTCCCTTCTTTTTCTCTTTTCGTTTTGCATTGAGCATGAGAGAATTGCATGTGTGTGTGAGAGAGAGTTTTTCTAGCAAAAAAGTAATGCTGGTAGCGTTTTATGTTCCATATCACATCACCAAAGTAGCAAGTAGCGAGAGGACAAGTAAAATATAGTAATAGGAAAAAACTCTAGTGGTAGTAGATGATTATCTAAAGTGGACATTTGCATTGGCTCTTTTCTCATTTGCATAACTGAGCACATATTATTTTACTTCTTCACTTCTGAGTATTCCGCACGGTAGCAGAATGCATTGCATATATATATGTAGCTTCGTTTTATATACCAAAACTTCTCTTTTCTTCTCTCCTTTTACTAACCAAATTGTAGCGTACTCACTAATTAAGAACCTGCTCATATGAATGATTGATAATTCCAACTAAAACTTGAGTATATGAGTAGAGAGTGAAGTGAAATAAACTTTTCCGCTAGCTTAACTTCTTCACTTCTGAGTATTCCGCACGGTAGCAGAATGCATTGCATATATATATGTAGCTTCGTTTTATATACCAAAACTTCTCTTTTCTTCTCTCCTTCCTAACTAAATTGTAGCGTACTCACTAATTAAGAACCTGCTCATATGAATGATTGATAATTCCAACTAAAACTTGAGTATATGAGTAGAGAGTGAAGTGAAATAAACTTTTCCGCTAGCTTCAAACTTCAAAGTTTATATTGACTAGGCTTATCTAAAATACCACCATTATACTGCAACTGAAATACAAGGACATTTTTGTCCACCTAAAAAGTGAATAATTTTCATTGTACAAAGAGAAAAGTGAGCAAGAAGACCATATATATACCAACATACCAAGCCAGGCCAAAACCAGGATCAAGAGCAACATTGAAATTGAATGGCATGGAATACATTATGGTTTGGATTTAGCTCGGGGAGGTAGAGAGGTGCAATGGGATATAGTATAAATATAAGTATGGATTGTGGTCGCGGTTGACTTAGTTGAAAGCTGAAGGATTTACGAGCGATTACGGGGTTTTTGAGTATGAAAAGAAGGGTAATTAACCGACTGCTCCTGCTCTTTCCACCAAACTTCTCATCTGTCTTTTAATTTTACTTTTGGCTAAAAGAACAAAAAAGAAATATTAAATGGGTGAGGCATGGCAGCAGGCAGCAGCGCAGCGGTACAAGGTACAATGCAAGTGTTACTTGTGGGCAGTATATGTTCTTGCACTTCAACTTCACATGTTCATGTAGAGTAGAAAAGTAGAATGCTAATTACAACAGTTTTTCAGACCAGCCAAAAAGTCCATGAAATTGGTGTGTAATCAAAACTTTACCATGTCAAACAAATGGGAACAATCAAAAAAGGGGTTTGTGCAAGAGCAAGATGTATTATTGAGCATAAAAACTCAAAACTCACACGTATTTGAAATGTGGAAAATGAAATATGAACACATAACGCAACGTTGAATTTGAGTGGAACAAAGTCTAGGGCGAAATCTCAGAAAATCCCAGGCAATATATGCAAAATGATGTGTCGTGCAATATGTTTTGACTTTACAATCAATCATGGCATACGTAAATACATACCAAAGAGCCGAAGAAAACGTGTATGACTCACAAACTCCCAATTCACATTTATTCGTGCAGTACATAAAACAGCAGCAAGCAACATTGTTTTTTATTCGCATGAATGAGGAAGAAGATGAAAAAGAAGAAGATGTTAGAGCAGGTATTGCAGTAGCATTATGAATTGAATCAAACTTCTCCCAAAATTACCTAATATTACTTGAGCACGCACTTTGCCTCCAGAACAATTCATTACACAATTTTTCCTAGTTGCATATAAACGTGTACTATCTATACTCCCTATATAAACTCAAGACAATCAAATTCTTAAGCACTCTTCATTCTGAAACTTCAAACTGAAGCCAAAAACCAAAAGCCAAGCTTACTTTTTTTTGTTTTTACTCTTACGCTACTTCTGAATCTAGCAAGAGTGCGACCAGAACCAGACAGACCAACTTATAAGCGCTTATCATTTTAAGCTGGAATAACATATACTTTTGTAGCAAATAAGCACCAAAAATTCCACTTCATAGAAAGAACATAAAACACCACTTTTCCATCTTCACCACACACGCATTCGCTGGAACTCCTTTAGTTGTTCGTGGGCTGTTTATTAAGACGATTTTGATTCTTGATTCTTGTTGACTGAGTTAACTATATTGGGAGATCATATCGTCATCATCATGTGCTATCGCTATCTGATTTCGTTGTTGAACTGGACGCAGAGTGGATCGTGCCATGTCTCAAGGATTATTAAGTTGTAGTAATGTTATACATACTACATATATACGAGTATATAAAAAAAACTTGGCTCTGATCACAGCATTTCCATTCGTTTACACCCATTTCTAACTCCCTGTTACATACATACAATACACCTATTTATAGGAATGTTTCTTACGTTTACGTATATTTTTTTTTCACAACACTGAACACGTATTACGTAATCTAAATCTATATAATGAAGTAGTGAAGATGAATATCTTTTGCCAGAAAAGGAGAGTGTGTAGCTCCCTCGTCCATCCGTCCAGCTTGAGCAAATTGACGATGCGTTACGCTTGACGTTTGTTTCGTAAATTTTCCTTGACTCATTTTTTAGCGTCCACTACCAACTACCACCACACTATAATAATTTCATCATTTTTCATATCTCCAGCAGTCTCCAGCAGCTCTCAATGTTTTTCTTGTGAACTTGAATAAAACATGGGCGAGTGAAATGGTAGCTGACAGAATTAATGCTTGTCCATTTCATCAAAAAATACCTCAAGTTACATTGAAAATTGCAAGCGCCAAGCGCTATATGCTATACCGATCCAGATCCAGCCATCCAAACATAAAACCATATAGGTAAACAGCGCAACACCTTAACCATCATTCTTTTGTTCATTTATGTTTATACTTGCACATTGTCTTCATCTTAAAAAAATATCATGTATGTTACGTACGCAAGCATAAACTCAGATCAAAATCATCTCCTTAAAACACAATTTACAATTTGTAAATGGCCCAACTTGCTGCCTCCTTATAGCTGCTCTTCTAAAGTTGTAAATCTCTTGCATCTCTTTAGCTAATTCTTCTCGTCAGCTCCATATATGTTCCCATTTTTTTATGTTTTCCTTTCATTTCATCATTGCTACCCATTTTTCTCTTTAGGTTCTTAAAGAAGAGGGTGGTTTTCCCAAATATGTGCACAAATTTATGTGACATGATGACTAAAAACCACATGCTCATTTCACTTATGGTGCTTTTGGCATTAAACAACTTTTAAAACAGCTCAGCTCACCAGCTTCACCGACTCACCCAGTCCTTCATCTCCATCATCATCATATAATATCATCTCATTTGAAACAACGACGACATGAGCTTGTTCGCAGCAGCTTAAAAAAGAAACATGAACATAGAAGAACAAAACAAGAACAAGATGATTTTCTTTGGAATAACAAAACAGGAAGACAATGCTCTGCATAAGAATCATGTTGATGATGATGATGATGTATGGAACATGTGTACACCAGCACTTTAATCGTTTAGTCTAACACGAGTGGATGGAAATGTTCGTGTACTTTAGCATTAGAGTGCGAGCGCGGTGACAAAAACGGCAACTAATTATGCACCTCATTTCATTTCAGCAGCACACACAAAACTAGCTTCTCGTCTTCATTCTTTTCTTATATATTTACTCTTCTTATGGTTTCATTCATGAGTTATTCTAAATAAGTAAATTATGCGTTTAGTAATGAAGCCCAGGAGCGAGGTTTAGCTTCGTACTTTTGCAGCGTTATCATAATAAATGAGTCCGCTCTGGTAATGGTAGTAGCAACGTGCAGCAGGCACGTCTTGTCTTGCATATCTTACATCTTAGATCATTCCATCCATCCCAAAAGCTTCCTCATTTTCATCAAGTGCTCAACCGTAAGATTACTTCTTAAGCTGAGCTCTAGCTTTTGCTATATATATTATATTACGTTTTGTGTTGTTTCAAACATTTAAATGCATTGCATCATTCCATCTTTCATCCATATCCATTGTGTCAGAAAGTGGCTAATCTTATCATCTCTCTCTCTCTTTTGCTCCAGTGTACAGAACAAGAACAACGAATTAAGTTGAGCATGATTATTATTATAATAGAAATTTTCCTTGGAAGAATGCTTCTGCTTTTGACTCTCTTCTTCTGACTCGAACTCGAGCCAAATAATGATCATTTATTCCATCCATCCAACCAAACCAACACAAGCTAAAGAGCATATATAGACAAGACAGGATGGCAAAAATTTCAACTCACAAGTCGCAACCTTTTTCATTTTATTTCTTATCATGCTCCAAAGACGTGAAGGAAGTCAAGGTAAATGTGTGGTAAGTTTTAGAGACTCATCATCATCAGCAGCATCATGATAAATAATAATGATTATTAAATCATAATGTGTTACAATCTTACAATATTATGTTCTTCCTCTTCAACAAGAGTAAAAAGTATGAATAAGAAAGGTAAATACAGACGAGAGACAACGCTGAAGAAGAAGTAAGGGTGAATAAAGATGAACGAACAAGGATTTACAAACACTCTTCAACTCTCTCGACACTCTACACTCGATGAATATTATGTTGTACATCAAACTCTCGATGAATATTATGTTGTACATCAAATTGCTTTTGACTTTCTGGCCTGGACATACAACCAACAACTTATATACACGCCTTTTTACATGCTGGTCAATCCAGTATCATATTAAAACATGGCATCGCCACATCACATCATAAATATGAGAAACTAGCTAGTTTACTTCAAAGTTGAGTTGTTGCTGGTGCTAAATGAACAATTTATTTGAGGTATATGATGTATAAATTTGTAATGTAATGTTGTTCAGTTGACTTTTGGCTCTTGGCTTAGCATGATGTTGATTTGATAGCAAAAAAACGACAATGTGAAATAAATGTGTGTGCAATATGGAACCCTCTTTCTTGCCTCTTTGTATGTAAATCTTTCTGCAAACGAACCCAAGATTGAGTTGCTTTTTGCTCTTGCCCATATCATACTACCTTACGGTTGCATTTTTAATGTATTCTTCAACACTCTTCTCTCTTTCTTTTGTAAGAAAGACTTTTGATATACATAATAGATGATGAAGTACAAGTACAATAAGCTTAGCACAATAAAAGAACAAGACAACCTACAGCCTACGTACCTACACGGAGGAATAGGAATAGCAAATGCAATATCAATGTAGAAAAACCATTTACTTTTTGAGAACATGACAGCAATTCATAAAAGAACAATCTATTAGAGAATATGTTGTATNCGTACCTACACGGAGGAATAGGAATAGCAAATGCAATATCAATGTAGAAAAACCATTTACTTTTTGAGAACATGACAGCAATTCATAAAAGAACAATCTATTAGAGAATATGTTGTATGTTTGTATGGTTGTTTTTCATGAACGTTCCTCCTTTCGGAACAAGGAACATTGTCTCTCTCAAAAAACAACTTTTGGAATGGTGAATGGTATGATGCTGTGCTCAATGTTTTGTCTCTTGTGGAGCTTGTGGGTGAGCTGTGTGAGCTGAGCTCATCTTTGTCATCATTATCATCATCAACATTTTTACTTGGGATATGGGAGATGGGTAACGTGTTTAACATGTAGCATCTCATCTCATCTCATCACACATCACACAATTTCATCGGCAGACAATCAGGATTTTAGCGTGTTAGCTTAAGGAAAACTTATATTGTTAGAAGAGGAGGAGGAACATGATGAGACTTTTGTTGTTTTAGCAGAGCTTTTCGTTTTGTCATGCTAATATAGCTTAGCTATATAGCATCCCAATTGGAATGGTGAATGGTATGATGCTGTGCTCAATGTTTTGTCTCTTGTGGAGCTTGTGGGTGAGCTTTGTGAGCTGAGCTCATCTTTGTCATCATTATCATCATCAACATTTTTACTTGGGATATGGGAGATGGGTAAAGTGTGTAACGTGTAGCATCTCATCTCATCACACATCACACAATTTCATCGGCAGACAATCAGGATTTTAGCGTGTTAGCTTAAGGAAAACTTATTTTGTTAGAGGAGGAGGAACATGATGAGACTTTTGTTGTTTTAGCAGAGCTTTTCGTTTTGTCATGCTAATATAGCTTAGCTATATAGCATCCCACACGTTACAAGCTAAAATAATGCTTGTCGAGGAAGTATTATATAAAGTATAAAGTGTTGTGTAATCTCTGTCTTCCTCTTTGAAGTTCATCAGTGTCTCTGTAGCTAGTTCACCATGAACCACTAAAACAAAACATGTGTTCAATTTGTATGATTATGTTTATGGCTTGTTTTTCTATTACATTTTCATGGTAGAGGACTATATAGAGGTCTACCTTAATTTGTTACCAACTAAATCTCTCTCAGGAATTAATTGTCAAGAGTTTAAGAAGCCAAAAAGAAAATGGTCCTAAAGATTCAAGCAAGCTTTAGACAATAAAGTCAAGTGCAAGCAATGGCAAAATACGGATTATTTCTCAAGAAGGATGGAGAAATAAGAAGAGAAGGAGCTAGAATAGAATTATATAGAGTCTCCTCAAAGATTACAGAGAGAATAGTAAAGTGGACTAAAAATTAATATGCTCTTGTTCATATGCCTTTCTCAATGACGATAATAATAATAGGCTTTTCTCATTATACACTATGTACACACGACAAGTAAAACAATGGAGTTCCATTCCATTTCCAACTTCAACTCCTACACCATTTATTCTTGTGAGGTTCCATGACCATCATG
>JAANSM010004199.1:0-11681 GCA_036850725.1 Orchesella villosa
TGTAGCTAATCCATTGTGAGTGGCACAGTAACGACAAATCAATGCAAAACGATTAGCAGGTCCATCTCCAACAACATAGTCTACGAGTTTATCGATCCAGCCTGTTTTGCGGCTCCGATACTCAGGGTTAGATGGAATTGGGGGAAGCATAAATCGTGGTGGAGGCAGGCCCCTGAGCATTGCAACTATTTAAGTAAATAGAAAATTAATTCAGTTCACTGATCTCAGAATTTTAATAATAACTTCATTTCATGGAATATAAAAATACCATGTGAAGGACCTGGACTTATTGCCGGAGTACTGTTTGGAGGTGGCATAATAGCTGGCCGCATAAAGTTATTCGTCGGCTGTCGTAAAAATTGTCCGGGTCCTGAAGGGCCACTACCTGGGGGTCCGTAAGGTCTAATAGCTCTAGGAGTAAATCCACCCATATTATTGTATGGCGTAGAAGTGATTGGGGGATTCGAACGTCTTCGTAATCCTGGTGCGTCCCTAGGTACGGGAGTTAAGCTCGGAGCCTTTTGCTGTTCGGCGAGGTACTTGGGAAGTAAATGACTTGGAGCATATTTTTCTAAAATTTCTTTCGCCACTTTAAACGTTTCTTTGTCCATAACATCGTCCAATATTCTCTGCTTTTCTTTCTTCAGTGATTCATACTTGTCTTTATTTTTTACTATCTTCCGGTTAAAATGCCAACCTAAACCCCGTTTAATTGCAACCATTCTGTTGAAATAGGAGAAAACATGGTAAGTAGATACCCGCAGTCAGTATTCAAAACGAGCAACCATATAAAAATGCTGAAAACTTACAGAATTGGAAATAATACGAATGGAACGATGCATCCTAATGTTTGTTTCCATGAAAGGTCCCGCGGGCCAAAAAAGTAAGCTAAAACTAAGCCTACTAAATATAGCACAATTCCACCAATAACTAGTCTTCCTATTATTCTTTTCTGTTGTAATTCTGTGTCGTATTGAAAACGGGAAAGCTTCCGGAGATCCTACGAAAGTACAAATCATAACATCACAGATACCAATTAATCATTAATCTTAATTTTACATTGTAAAACTTTGTATTTTTCTTCTTATTCTTATTACTTACCGTTTCGATTTTTTCTAACGTGTCTTTGATGGAAGGTTTGGTCCTCTAAAATAGCAAAATCCAGTAAGTTAATAACGCAGAAAACATCAAAAATTGTGACAATGTTATAATGACAAAATTGAGATTCTTGTCATCATTGTCTTAAAATGGGCATGCAGAAGAGCATGAAATGGAAAATGCAGAGTTTTTTCTTCTTACCGAAGTTAACCACTGTGTTAGAAAGTAAAGAATTAGTATAACACAAGGAAGGAAAGATGACCAAGAGTTAACAAAGAACTCTTGAAAAGCTCCAAAGTTATAAGGTAGTTCAGACCACACCACGACATGCTAATGATTTTCAGATCAACAGTTGACAGTCAATAGGATAAAAGTTAAAACATGTTCGAATTAAAATGAATGAAATTACAAAATGATTTCTTACCCGAAACTTGGAGAGAATGAAACCCATTTTGCTTCTCGTATCCTAAATCTTTGCTTTTCACTGCTGCTTCAAATCAATATGTTTACTTCACCTTTAATCCTCACTCGATATCATGATACAAAACAAGTGGAAGAAGTGGACGAAGCCAAGAATTATTTTCCAGACGTCTTGACACAATCAATACAATATTCGGCAGCGTGCAACAGGTTCGTCTAAGGAAATCAATGAAATTATCATTACACAGTCTGATGGTAATGTTACACACACTATGAAAGTGTAGAGAAGACATATTTGACTTCCGATTTGCGTCAGTTCACCTAACAAGGCTGAAGACATTACTGACACGCATTTGCTTGCAGCCTACAGCTAAGCCATTAACTAACTACATTCACAACAATACTCATGGCTTTCTGTTGCATCTGGTTGGACATTCCTTGTTTTTTGTTGAGCATATTGTGCGCGTACTTGTGCCAAATTATTTGCCATTTTCTTTCTTGCCAATTCTCACAGCGCCATCAGTACAATATAATTCAGTTAAAGTGAATAATACTTTCAGATTAGCGTCATTGTCTTTAGCACTAAAAGTTAAGTTTCATAGTTTCAACTCTTGCTTGACTCTTGGTGTTTTTTATTTTCTTATCATTTTCGTTTGTTAATAATTGTTTTGCATGAGCAGAGCAGAGCTGCGATATGTTGTCTGTACTAATCGAATCAATCAATACCTATTATCAGGAACATAATCCTACTTTAATTTTCCATCTCGATATTTATCAAGTTTACATCATCTTACATACTTATCTTAAAGAAATAAGCAGGAGATAGAGATGCTTGTTGTAGCGACTTCTTACAGAGAAAAAGGCGAATAAGAACGTTTTCATTCACTCCATGCATATTGCAAATTATGCATATATTATTACAATGCAATCTCATTGAATGCGTACTTTTGATCTGTTCCGTCACTAAATATTCAGGTGTCATGCGCAGTCATCAGTAATAATGCTCACTTGAGTTTTAGTATCTTGAAATTGAATCTGAATGCAATAAATGATGTAGGGATATGGGTAGTTTACAACTCTGTGCGATTGTTTGTGTTAACAATTTATTTTAGGTAGAATTAGAAATGTGTTAACAAACTTCTGAAATGACGTAAAATAATTATCTAAACTCTGTCAATTTCATAATTACTGATTACTTGTAAATGCATCTCTTTCGGATTGTTTTATTATTGCAGCAAAAAGCATCGAGAGTTATTTTTATTATTTCCTAATCCTAATAAAATACTAACGACATGATTACGAAATTAAAGTAAAAACTGCAAAAAAGGGAGTAAAATGTCTTAAATAATTTGCAAAAAAGAAACTTCACCACAGAACCAAAATATTATCTTTAGGTGTTCATTGATCCGTGTAGAAAGCAGTACTGATCAACAAGATGTTAAGTACTGCACGTACAACGAATTGTATGCATGCATGTCAAATTTTTTCGTATTCAAGCCACACATAAGCCTAGTCTAGTATGCATTGAAAAACGACCAAAAATTCTCGATTTTGGAGTTTATATTGGGTTTTGGGTGCAAATTGGCAACAGCCAGAGCCAGATGGAAGATGGTTGACGTTGCACGTTGGAGTGCACGTATTAAGGAACTTTTTACCTTGCTCTAGCAGAACTTACATTAAAAGTGTAACATTTTTACATGCTCGTTATATAGATACGTTGTAAGTGACTATGTCAGTTATATAAGTCGTGCATTTCTGCAGATTCAATATTATGTGAGTTCACATGCTTGATAATACTGTCATGTACATAATGCCACTTTCAACTTTGCGCATGATGTATCTTAATTTGTAAGAAGTATGGTTTTTGAACCTTTGCCAGCCCCTAAACCGTAATGCTATTTTACGGTGGCCTTCCTTTTTACATCTTATCAGTCAAGAGCAGAGAAGATAAATGATATATGGTGCAGCCAAAAAACTAAAAACTCAAGTCTGAAATCAGAAATTGAAAACCGAGTCTGAGTCTGTAAAAAATTCTACTGCAACTTAATTTTAATTAGTTCAAATGCTGCATGAATTCCCAGTTCAATTTTCCCGAATTTCGACCATCATTTTTTTCTAAATCATTTAAATCTTTTCTAATCTATCTAACATCAGATTCTGGTTCATCTAACCTAACGCAGTTCCAAAGATTGTTTCTTCCCACATTCTCTTACTTATCCATTATTTTTCAATCCAGTATTTCAATAACTACTTCGATTCGGCTTTTGCCCAATGCATGCGCAATGCGCATACCTACATTTGCATCTCTGCAATAATCCGCATCCGCATCCCCTCCTCACTGACAACTGATCTAATAACTGCATTGAATGGGTCAGCTTTTTACTTTGGATGCCCGAGGGTCACGGGTGGCAATGGCTGATGGCAAGACAAGAAAAGCATACAACATAAGTGGCATTTGGTGGGTTACATTTAAAAACTACAATTTTAAACTTCAATACATGAGTGTCTTGCTAGCATCTAGCATGTAGTTACACATATTACACATTTTGTATAAAATATAAATCTAAACCATTTAGATACCCAAACCAACAACCAACGATATGCTTCTGTAGTCTGTTTCACTGTTCACTAATCTAATCCCCTTCTTGACTTTTTTTTAGCTTCCATAAGTAATATAAGACTAAGATAGATGTTTTATAAGAATCATTTCCTTTCTTTCATTCAGTATTTTTTCAATTTCCGCCTACGCCCTTCACCCTTTGACCTTTGGTGCTTGGCTATACATCCATGTACAGTACGAAGCCATCTATCAGCATTTTTACTTGTCACTTGCGTGTGGTTGCTGTCAGTTGTGGCTTGTAACACGTACGTACAACGTATGACGTACAACGTAAAGTTGAAAGTAACTGGCAATGCACCATCAACCATTCAACTGTACCCATCCATACTTACATACAACTACTGACGACTGTTTCATTTGGAATTGTGTTTGTAAGTTAAATCCGGTTCAACCTCTAACTTTTCATTATCCTCTACCGTACACCGTACACTACAGTCAACTGTAGTAAAAAACAAAGGTGTTCTGTTCTACAGGTCACAGGTGAGTGATTGATTACACGATGACAGATAGGTGATAGGTGACACGCAAAACAAATAATGAACAATTTTTAAAAAAACATACGCGTATTGACTGATGATGACTACCAACAACTAGCTATCAACAATATGTTGAACGTACAACGTAACTACAAACTATTGACTATAAGTCATAAGTTATTGCCGCAGTGTTTAGTGTTTACGGTAATTACGACGATTGGAGTTAGCGAATAACGTGTTACTGACCTTCACAACAAACACAAACAGGTGAGGTTCCGATGAAATAAAAAGGCTTTTCTTTGATCTTCACCATAATACTAGATCAACTCATCAGTTGGATGTTGGAAAGTCGGATGACGGAACGAGATCCTTTCACCTTTTCGATCATCTACACCTACAAACAACCTACACTCAACATAACATTCACATTCAACATTAGTTCCGTATTCAGTATTCGATAGCCGTTTGCATACAAAAACCAATCCAATGCCAACTATTATCACTTGTACCACTCACTCTCAAATTCGAATTCTGATCTAGTTTTTCCGGTCGCACAAAAACATCCGTTAGCTTATCTGCAGGATGCCATTACCACTATTACTACTACACATAACTTAATCTAACGTTGTACGTCGTCGAGTCATGCAAATGTAATGAATGACGTTATATATAAAGTACGCAAAAAAAGATGTGTATACAATACGGAAGGCAATGCAATGCAATCCATTGAACTGTGAGTGAATGAACAATAGTAAAACAACATAAACAATGTGTTACTCGCTCGTTCGTTGACAAGATCTACTCAGCTTTGCCCAGCTCATCATTATCTGGTTCTCCCGCTTCCAGGTGCTCATGTATGGCTCGGCTCTCAGTTTTTCCCAAATTGGATTGTTTACCTTATCTTGATGCTTCTTGATTTTGATTATTTATGAAACGTACTGTACGCTGATAAGCTTTATGTAGTATTAATATTGTCGTATGGATGATAAAATGAAGGAATCAACATTTTCTTATTTGATGAAGTAGGTGGCATGCGGAATAGTATAACACTGAATTTATATTTGGTTTAAATATATCAAAAACTATATCTAGCAAAGTGAATACGACATGCTTTTGAAGTAATCAGTAATAAACCCCCTTTGGAAAATTTTTGAAGGGTATGAAGAGCTTAAGTAAAAGTTCCGTGTGTGCGTGTGGAAGTGGGAGGTTTTACCTAATACAGTTAACAGTAACAAACAAGTACTCGAAATGTAGCTTAGTGAGTTTAGTTTAGCTTGACACTGCACTTGAATAACGCATTCCCAACATCATTTTAAGATAAGATAATCCATTTCATATATATTTAGTTTATTTGGTGTTTGCATGGAGTGTGGGGATCAATAAGAAATATTGAGATTTGTTTAGTTAGTTAGTACTTAACAGAACATTATTTTGGCAGAATACAGTCTATTCTTACATCTTACGCTCTGCGTGATTAGACAGTCAATACTGCTGTTACAGAAAGAACCACCAAATCAAATGATACTTTACAAAGCCGACGCTCCAGAAATGATTTCAATAAGCTCCCTTGTGATAACAGCCTGTCGAGTTCTGTTGAAAGCGAGGGACAACTTTTCAATCATCTCCGCAGCGTTCTTACTCGCATTGTCCATAGCAGTCATTCTTGAAGACTGCTCAGAACAAGCATTCTCCTTCATGGCGTAGTAAAGCTGAGAAGCCAATGAGAACTCTATGTAGTTCTGCAGAACATCTGGGTCCACTGAGTCGTACAAAGTAATCTTGGGGGCAGAATTGACAGAACTGACGCTATAGATTGGAATCTCGCTAGTAGTGTAAGAAACGACAGATTTGAATTTGTTGTACACAATGGTTCCAGAATCAAACTCAAATCCTGAGTCGGAAATGGCTGTGGCAACTCTTGCTGCATCCTTTAAAAGTGAAGATGGGCACAAACAAAAAATATGACAATAAATTAAGTATTTAAAAGTAAAAGGGTACTAAGTACAAGTACTTAATTGTGTAGCATTGACTGCACCTTGAAATGCACATACCTCAAAGGTGGGTGGCGATCTTCCTATTTCTTTAGCTACGTACAATATATTCTGACCGAAGAGACGCTGCAACAAAGCCCTCGCCTTGTCTCCGACGCACACAACTTTTACGTTGTCGGATTTGTTCTGAAGTTTACTCTACAAGCCATAAAAATAAACTTTGAATTCATTTTAATCAATAATATACGCATAAGGAAGAAGTAGGAATGCAGATAGAAAACTGCGATTGTGTATATTTTTCATGAAATTGCATCGTAAAGCTTACGTACTCTGATAAGCCTGCCAACGGAAGTATGAACAGCGCCACACAAGCCTCGATCTGAAGATATCGCAATTATCAGCTCATTCTTGGCGTTTTCTGGAGGCGTTACTTCGGCTTGCTCATAAAATGCTTGAGAGCCATCTCCAAACGCCAATGCTAATTTAAGTTCTCTTTCCGCCCTAGTGTACTTGGCAGCAGACACCATTTTCATACTTTGTGTAATTTTCTGGATGTTTTTAACAGATTTCAGACGCATAGATATCATTTTCAGAGTCGCCATTCCTCGACGATTTACTGTCCACAAGGAGGGAAGACATGATGATGATGACACCAAAATCGACTTGACTTGGTTTGCAAACATCTTTCTTGTTCTGGAATGATGAGGTGAGTGTGAGTTGTGCGGTGTATGGATGGGAAGAAGTAAAAATGATGTCACGACTATCACGAGTGTAATTTTTCTGGAACAAAATGAAAAAGATTGAAAAATACTCATCAACTCATTCAGTTTACTTCATACCCATTAATGATTTGCAATGCTAAATGCTATAAAAATAAATTGCATGCATTTATAAACGCGAAATTAGTCAACATGAAGATTTGATTGAACATTGAAGATAGGAAGACGAAGACTAAGACCCTTTCTCATTTTCACGTCTTCCATCTCATTTTTTCATTTCTACAGCACAGCCAAATCTTCATCATTCGTGATGATGGGTGAGGAATTACACACCTGACTGACACCCACGAATGATTGATGATAAATGACGAAATGTATGAATGTTCGCCTTCAAAAATATTTTACATTTGATATTTGATGATCAATTTATGTAATAATCTAAATAAAATCATTCCTAGCATTGAATTACAATAAATAACTCTTCCACTTACAACTTATGTCTTACCTACAACTGACAACCTAATTCACGGCCAGACTAGAACCAACAAATTAGCAGTGTAGTGTGAAGCTCCATACACCGTCCGTACCGTCAACCGTAACTAATTATCAATTATTAGGTATCAACATGAACGGAAGTCAGTAGAAAAGAGTACAAACTAATTACAAACACAAATCGCTACTTCACTTCTGACTTGTCACTAGTTGCATAAATACAATTAATAATATATATTCGACTTGCAAACTGCAATTTGCAATGGTGTGGATTAAAATTAAGATGAAAGATGATATACGAAAGTGAAAGAGAGCAGGTGAAAATTCAAAGGAAAGTAAAAACTGATGTACCTGTCACCTGCTGCTCAGCCGAACGTTTTGTGGCGAATTCCGAAAATAGTTCGTCTTCTGCGTGGTCTATTGTCTATTCTCTTGAGTTGACAGTCTATGACAAATGGACAATGAAAGCATATTGAGATTTCTAGCTTGTAAAAAATGATCTGGATTTTCGTTCGAAATGCTGAATGTAGGTAGGGTTTACCTGTACCGGTGCGGTGTACGGTTCGGTTTGGGTGTGGGATATCATCGGTGATAGGTTGTATGTTTTTAGTAAGTTTGCATGATTGATAGTTATCATGATATGTGTTGTAAGGTAACGTATAATGTATAAGCAATAAACAAAATATGATGAATGAATGTAAGGCGACAGATAAGAATAATAAATCAATGAAAAATTGAAAATACATGACGAAAAAACTACGAGAAATCACGAATTAATAGCCATGAAGTTCTGTTTGCTGGCAAAGGATGAAGGATTTCCGGTAACATTAAAGTTCGAAGTCCATAATTTTTTATACACATACGACATACACACTTCGAAGTTTTAACTGCTTTCTATTATGTATCGTCGTATGCAAGTGAAAGGTATATTAAAATTTGATATTCATTTCTTTCCCGTTACCACCTTTCACTTTGTCTTGCATCTGCCTCACTGCCTCTCAATCAATATTATTGCGAAAGTGAAGCGATATATACGAGTACATACATCATTACTTCAAATTTTATTTCTTTTAAAGTAAAGTAAACATACTCTTGATAACGCAACACGGAAGTGTGCGAAAGCTAGAGTTGAATAAAATATCGTATCGTACTCTTTAGCCAAAAATGAATCATAATGAATTGTATATATTACATATTTTGAATTGTATTATCTTGGGTGAAAAATTCTACCAAGAATTTATTCATTGTTGCATGTCATTTCAGTTCAATACACTTTTACGGCAACTTATAGATTTACAAAGTATGCTAACAGGAATAACAGGATACTCTTTGTCAACGGCGATTTTTCTAACTGATTATTGAAATTAAAATACACAAACTATTATAGGATGATTATGATGATTACAGTTTTAAGCATTCATATTTTGTCCTTCACTCCTACTCTCTTGTCTCATGCTAATTACTGTCACGCGCTATCAGATATTAATACAGACAGATGTAGCGATACTTCACTGAACGTTAGAGTTTCCGAGTACGTCAAATCAAGACCTAGAATTCATCTTAAAAAATATGACTAATTTTATGTGACTATAATGCAGTAGGATGCAGTTTTGTATTACACAAACAAAGTACTATCTAGATAATCTGAAAACATCCTTGTGCTTAACCAAAAGATAAAATACGAGTAATTAAGAACAATAAATAAAAAATATTTTATGGGATTTTTAGGTTTAATTATTAACTAGGCTTGATGTATTTAACTTTCAGTATCAAACAGTATATTTAGTGACAGATAAGGATAAATAACGCTCCAAAGATTCTCATATGGTTCTGGTTCGCAGTTCGTGCACTTACAAATTTCGAATGCTTGAGCTAAGATCATTAAAATATTGATGCGCCATGGATTCTTCAGATGACAATCGGAAAGATGGATTACAATACAGTAACCTTTGAAGTAAGTCTTTGCCCTTATGATTTAACTTAGGAACAACTTGGGCTAACGATGTTGTAGGATGATACATAGGGAATGGCTTGTAATCCGGAAGCTGAGTATGGCCAGGCCAAGTTTCTTCAGTGGGTGTCCCGAGGAATTTAAAAATTCGCTTAAGTTGATCGTCTACATCACTGCCCGGAAACAATGGACGTCCTGCGTTGGCCAGCTCTAGAATGACACACGGAGGGATACACATTTCAATTGTTAAATATTAGAATTCAACACAGGAACCATAACTTTACTATACTATAAGTAGTACAACTACAATCAAATGGAATAAGAAAATCCGAACCTGCAAATATACATCCAGCACTCCACATGTCAATTGCAGTGTTGTATAATTTTGCACCAAACAACACATCGGGTGGACGATACCACAGAGTTACTACTTCTGCCGAGTAGCATTTAACTGGTATTCCGAAAGCTCTGGCTAATCCAAAATCTGCTAGCTTGAGTTCTCCATTCTTGTTAATTAGGAGGTTCTGCGGCTTCAAATCTCTGTGGAGTACGTTGTGCCCGTGGCAGAATGCTAATCCTCTAAGTAATTGAAACCTGCAACCCACAGAAGTTTCCCTTTGTTACTTTTCCAAATATTGTGATTACTTTCTTTTGATGTTATATTAAAGTACTCAAGTAACTGACTAACATGAAAGATCTTACTACATCGGGGTCAATATCTCCGTTTAAAGAATCGAAATATTTTTTGAGGTCTTGATCACAATGTTCAAACACAAGGGTTAGCTTCTTATCCGAATGAAGCACATCATATAAACGTACAATATTTCTGTGTTTTAGTTCTTTCAGCAAGCAAATTTCACGTAGTGCTGATGATGGAACACCCTGAAATCACAAAGGGGTTAAAGCTCGTTAGTGATTACATTCTCATTTATTCGAATTTCGAATAATGCAATTCAACCTTCCAGTTTAACAAAAAAAACCAACCTCATCTTCATCATCTAATCGCACTCTTTTCAACGCAACGATTTCCATTGTCTCGCGATTTTTGGCTTTGAAGACCGTTCCATACGTTCCTGTAACAAAAATTGAAGATACGAAAATGTGAATTACTAAAACCCTGTACAAAACCATCCAAAAGCTAAACTAGTGATCACATTCACAAAAGTTCGAAAATACATACCCTCCCCAATTTTCTCCAGCTTTTCGTACTTCTGCATGATGGTACAGGAAGTCCGGCGTGCTTCAGATCTGTTGTCTGTACGACTTTTGTCTATTTGTTCCAGCTTGTCACTTACTCAATTTCAATTTTGACTATTTTGGATAAAACTTTTATTTGTTGAATTTTTAAGCAACTAATCTTCGACGTTTCCACTTTTGACTTTCTACTTTCAACTTTGAAAACAATTTGCTGACAACAAAACGTTCTGATTTTCAAAATTTTAAACTAGTATATTCTTAAAATGACCTATCAAGTTCGAACAATCCCGAGCACTACATCGAAAAATATCGACTGGAAGCTGAAGTCTGTTCTGGAGAAAGTCTGTACAAAATGTATCTTTTTCTGACTTGCTTTCACATGCAGTCGTACTTGACTAGTCGTAGCAAACAAAAATGCATCTGCTGTGCTTTCAGTTTTAGTTGGATGGTTGATGATGGGATATTACTCAAATGCCTCTCTCTCAACATGAAACTTGCAAGCCAACAAACAACAAACCAAAACAGATCTGAGATCACAGATCTCTACTTCATACATAACACACAAATCAACACGTGTATGCCGTTATACCTGGGTTTACTAGTACCCTACAGCACACAATTTTTTCCTTTCATTTAACGGTAAATTAACGGCCATCTGTTAATTTAAAAGGTTCGTATTCTTCATAATACGTAATTACGCATCGCCCAGCACCTAAA
>JAANSM010004200.1:0-11681 GCA_036850725.1 Orchesella villosa
CTAATGGATCCAAAATTGAAAAGTTTTTGAAAAAAGTTGTATCATCATCTTCATCATCATCTTTAACTTCGAATTCCGCGCCACTCCTTACCAAGTCGACAATGCTTTATGCTGAAGACGTCGATGAAAACGATGATGACGAGGAAGAGCAGCAACAACAGCGGGAAGAACAAATGCGTTTAGAAAAGGAACAACAACTTATCCTAATTTCAAGTTTTGGGCGCCAAATTACCGCCCTAACTTTTTTCATTAGAGGTATCACACTGGAAAGCTGTATTACCCATTTTCATCCAATTCTAGAGCATGTTCCTAACCTAAAAATTTTAGTTGTTGCTGGCTACCTGTTGAACTCTTGGGAAGAGGAAGAAAGTTATGATAGACTGATGGGATTAGGGCTCCCAAAATTGAATCAATTGGAACTATTAGACCTTCAAGATTTCACGGATGGACTTGCAACTTTCTCATTTGATAACAAAATTTCGTTAAGTCAAATTCTTTTGAAGAAATATGGTCAACGGATAACGTGTCTCCTTTGCTGCTCATCTTTTTTCGAAATTTTGTGTATTTCCTTTTCAAATTCTTGGTACACAAGGTATGTTCCATTGCTCCGAACTATTCGGGTGAAACACGTGGACTCTAATTCGCTCGATACTTTAGCTCAAATCAATTGGCCAATTGAGGAGCTCCAGTTTTATGGGATTAATGATGAAGATCGGAGTTTAAAACTGGAACATTTTATCAAAGCTCTTAATAATTTTAGAAGGACGCTATTGAAATTGGAACTAGGGGTGAAGTTAACACGTACCCAGTTCGCTTTGAATAGTGGGGAACAACTAAATTCGGGAGTGAATTTCAAGAAAATTTTGCCAAAACTCGAAAAATTAAGTGTGGAACTGTGTAACATGAAAACTGAGTGGTTTTGGCCGATAGTGCAAAATAAATTTCCAAATATTTTGGAGTTAAATATACACTGTCTGGTTTGTGATGAGGAGGACATGAATTGTGTACTAAAAGGGTTTGAATTCCTACCCAAATTGGAGAGGATATGGATCATTTGTGCAGAACCAAAGAAGGGAATACCTCATAGGCAACTACTAATTCGACGACGGAAGCGGTTAAAATTAGCGAGAAAGGTTGGGAACGAAAAGTGTAGTAAACGGAAGCGATGCTGTAGTGTAATGTAAAGGGTAAACGTCATGCAGTAATACTTTATATTCAAAGCCAAATTTTACTCGTAACCGACGATCACATATACCTACGTTCAAATAATCAATGTTCAAAAATTAACACACTTCACTTTATCAAATTGGTGGTAGAAAATGGGTCACAATTTCTATTTAAAAATAGTCATTTAGATTGTTATAATAGTTTTCTAAATAAAAATTAACTGTAAAGAAGTTTTAGTATGGATGGGAATTCGTAAGTTTAAGATGTTCACTACCTGGTGCTATTTTACGTGTTAAAAGAGATGGCACAAATAATGTTACAGCTAATAAGGCCTAACTAAATACCTTAATGATACATAGACAAATGGTTTTAATTCCCATTATTTAGAACTTTCATTATGTGACAAATAAACATTTATAATTATAAAACTTAAGTTGTTTCCGCTTTTGAAATTTATTCCGTACAAAATATTTCATATATGTTTTTGGGGAATAATTATAATTTTACCGCAAAGATATTAGGTTACACCATACCCTAAATTATACTTTTACCACTGGTGAGTTTCTTGAAAATATTTTTTATCACAATTGAAATGTGCTTTTTGCTTATTTAATAAAATCTACCACTGATGCTTATAGATTGTATCATAACGTGTCTATGACATGGTCAGGGATCAGTTTGATAATATCAGTTAGATGTGGTTATGACATCTGTATGTATGTCAAACAGTTCTAAAAGCTCTCAAAGTAGCACCTTTTTTAATCTGAATCATTTATATATACCGTCTACTTAAATCATTATAGAATTTTAAAGGACTAACATGTACTCGGATCATGCTGAAAATATAATAGTCAATAGTGAACGAAATTTTGTATTAAACGCATGGTAAATGACGTTTCCACATATTTAAACAAAACATACAATTCTGCATAGGATGGCGGAATCCTCAGCTCTTTACCTGAGTTTTTAAGAAATTCCTAAAGATTGTTTTAAACAAATTCGTAAATGACCGATAACTTTCTTTAGACCGCAATTTAAGCAGGCTGGCCATGTCGCCAGGGAAAACGTAAAGTATTGAACCATAGACGTATACATATAAATTCCTAGACCAGCTACGCTTTAAATATATTTGTGTCCATATAATTTCCTTCGGGCCTTATTTCCTCAACAACTTCGATAGAGATAGAAGATAGATACATCCTGTGCATCCACCAAACCATACTGGATCAGAAATTTAATAAAGACAAAAGATGCACATTTATTTTGTAAAAAATATAGTAGTTGGGGAAACAAGGTCCGTAGGATTGATTCTGCATGGCATATATGGATCAACATGAATTTAATGCAAGTCCCAATGGTGTAGCTAATGTATGTATGTATGGAACATACGAAATCCCTAAAACAAAATTGAAAAATTCGCAAATTACCGATAACTTTCTTTTGACCGCGATTTAAGCAGAGTGGCCATGTCGCCAGGGTCAACGTAAAGTATGCAACTTAAACCGAAAAAGACGAAAAATAATGTGTGAGATTTTTAAAATGCATTACCTTTTGTTTTCTTATAATTAATAATTAAGAAACTGTAAAAAATCGAGCATTTTTAGCCAGTCCGTAATTGGGTACGGATTTAAACCCGGAAATGCTAAGCATCATCTCTAGACTGAATACGATTTTTCGTGCCTCAAAGTTTTATATTCTAACGAAAAGCAAAAAGTTATTATGGCGATGTTCAGTATGTATATTGCTTCTGCTCTGAATATATAGGTGAGTTGCATGTTGCAGCAATGTTGGTTTCCATTAAAACCGGATTTGTGAAATGCAAAGAAGCTTCAAAGACAAATATCAGTCAGTTGGGTGATTGCATTCAAGTAGATTTATCCAATTAAATGAGACTTACTACCACCAATATAGTCCCAACTACTGTCTCTATTTTAGTAAAATAAAATACCATCTGCAACAACCTGTTTTGATATCTTACTCTTAGCGAGGATTATGGTTGTTGCTGCTGAGAATTTCATCACTGTGAGCCAACACATTTTTTGTGCCAATCTCTTATTATTTTTCATATTTTCTGTTCCGTGAAATAAAACAAAACAACATACGTCAATGGCTTCGATTTTTCCATGGTATTTACTTGTGTCCACTTTTAGTTAAGTATTTATAACAATATAATCCCAACTTCAATACGATTACCCAAACCACAATTATTGAATTACGTAAAAAATTACGTCATGTTAAGAGTAAGATATCGAAACAAGTTTCATTTGCGTCACAATTTCGCATGGTATTACAATCTAAATCATGACTTTTGAATGCCTTGTGAGCATTTCATTTTTGCCTGGTAGTGTTATGTGTTTCTCTAGAACAACTGGAACAAACTGAAGAAAAATGTTGGTATTTGAAGCAACATAGAATATGACTCTGAAATACATATTACCTGATATGCAATTAAGCAAAAAACTTTTATTTAAAAATTTATTACTTACAGGTGGTATTTTATTTTACGCAAATATAGATAGTAGCTGGGAATATATGAGTGGTAGGAAGTCTCATTGGAACTTGATAACTACTTGAATGCGATCACCTTACTTACTGGTATTTGCCTTTTTGGTGTAAATCGTTTGCATAAATCCGGTTTTAATGGAAACTAATATTGCTGCAACATGCAACAGACAACTATATATTTTAATTTTGCCAGCAGAAGCAACAAAGATATTGAAAAACGCCATAATAACTGGTTGATTTACGTCAGAATGTAAGTTTTTTTAGATAGGTACTGCACTCCGTGTGAAGCATCATGCATTTGTTCCTGTGATTGAATATAAGGATAGAAATTATTGTGTGGAATATATCATATTATATTCGAGTTCGACTTGATTTACGTAAATTCATCCATGGATCTGACTGAACATACGTAAGTGGTATAGTATTTCATTAAAACCCTAACCTCCTTTGTCCAACAGGGGTTAAAAGACTGGAAACGTTGCATTCTGGTTTCATTGAGAGCTTTAATTAAAGTATTAAAGCAATGATTTAGCAAAAAGGCTGGGAACTCTAACATTTGATTTATTAGTAATCCTGTGGATATCCTGATAATATGCAGAGCATAAGTTGCAGAAAAGATGATTTTATAGATAATTTAAAACTTGCATTCTTACTTTCAATATTTGCATCCGTATTACGTTTTTCGTAATCCGTCTGGTATTATATATACATCCTTTTGCGAAATACCCAAGCAGTTCCAGTTAGTCTTCGCTCTCTCGTCAGTATTAAAGCTACGATAGCAATTGAGCTGGAGGTTTTTGTTGAAGATTTATTTTAGTTTTTTATTTGTAACTAACTTAAATTTGTGAGAATCCATATAAGATGGCAAAGTTAAATATTTTTATAACATTATACTCAACATGTTATTTTGTGGCTGTAAATGGAATATTTGTCTCATCAAAAGAGGCTAACGGATTGAGCGAGGTGAGGGTTGCTTGTACATTAATATGGTTTCTGTACATTTTTAGAAGGTACGATTTAAATACGAGCAATTATATAGTTTAAAATTTTAAGGGATTTCTATTTTTTTATATAAACTTTGAACAGTTTCGGGAACGGGTGAAAACGTTGTTGGTTGAAGACTATATGAAAACCGACTTTTATCTTGGGCGGTGGCTAAGGGGTAATTTGTAGCAGAGGAGTTGTAACTTGTAAGCTAGATCTGAAACAACCCGACAGACCATATAGATGTTTCAAATTTTTATATGGAAGATTAAAAGCCCTTACCAAACTGGACAAGACGTGTGCTTAAATCTTCATGGGGGTAGTTGAGATGATTGAGAATTAATAGACAAATTTCAAATTAAGGGGACGTTTTTTTCGGGGTACTTTTCACCTGATTTTATTGAAATGATTCTAGGCTATTTCCCTTCGAACAACTTGTTAGGTTAGTAAGCTTGAAGTTGCGTTGAGAAGCAAGCTGGCCTCAGATCCGATCCGGCTTGTCTAGCGTATAAAACTAAATGTGAAGTTGTATAAAGCAAAATAATTGTGATTTTTTAAAGTTTTTGATGCTTAAGTTTTTGTGATTCTTTACTTGACCCACATATGAAGGCGTTTTCGTTTCGTTTTCCTACCGATTAACCAAAAATTTGGTACATGCATCTACTGTCCTCTTTCTATGGGATTCTGTGGTTAGGCTCTCTAATTTGACTGTTAGTATTTAATATCTCACTCGTCTGAACTTTCTTCATGAAGATTCTACACATTTCTTCTGCAGTTTGATACTTGCGTTTGATCTTCCACATAAATTTTCTGAATCTAGAAATCGACTATTAAGCTGTTTCATGTCTGATTTGCAACCACGGTGAGCTAATAACCCAAACGGTGGGGTACTCAATTCCAGAAAACATAGAAAAACGCTCAGTGATTGGCTCCTGTGCTCGCGGTGGGAATGTAGCAGCCTTATCACGGAGCTTTTTTGTGTTTTCTTCCTTTCAACTTTCCAGCCAACAACTTTCGAATCGGTTGACCAAATTCACTGAAAAGTATTCAGTGCCGGGCACTTTATCTGTAGTACACATGCACCAAATTTGGTGGAAATCGGCCAATGTATGTGACCAGGGGAGCATATGGAAGCATAATCAGTGACATTTTAGTTTCCCGCCAATAACTTTCGAACCACTTGACAAAATTCACTGAAAAGTATTCAGTGCTGAGCTCTTAAGGTGTATTACCTGTTAACCAACTTTGGTCCAAATCGATCAATGCATGTGGTCAGGAGAGTAAATATGGACCGACGGACAGTCAGGCAGACAGACAAACTTAGTAAAATTATAACTTAGCTCTATTCTAGAGCTACGTAATATTCATTTTATTACCCACCCTTGAACATTATGTATAACTCAACGCCATTTTAAATTAAACATTCAACGTTTGTAATTTTAGCGAAAGACTTTGACATCAAGGCAGCCGAGAATATGCTAGTACAGGTAATATAAACAATCGTTTTAAATAATTGAAAACCAATTAACAGATAAATTGCAAACCAAAATCATACCGCTATAAAGAGTTGAATTACGATGGCGCATTAAAATGTGACGGTGATAGAAAATTCATTACCATTCGCCATATCAATATTTTGATAATAAGGCATTTAAATCCGTAAAAAAATCTGTAATCTTTTGTGCATTAAATAGAATTTAAAGTGGAGAAAGATCAACAAAATGGATACAATTTGTAATGAAGATTTTGACGACATGAAACGGGAGTTTCCAACAACGATTGATACTTTTGACAAGGAAGGCCGACCAGGTGGGCTAAAACATTGCAAATATCTTTATCATTTAAAAAAATACAACCAAAAATTATTTATTTTTAAACATCATTTTATATTCTGCAGTGGGCACTCTAGACGTGTCACAATGGAACATTAGAAATGCAGTTATAACGGGCCGAGCTCAGAGATTGCTGCGCTACACCAACATGTTAATGGAAAATGTAACGAGGCAAGTACTTGAGCGGCAAAAAAATAAATTGAATGTAACTCAATGGACAGTTGTTATGAATGCTGAAGGGGTGAATATGATTAATCACGGCTGTCGTGCGTGTAAGTAGCAGTAATTTCGAACGTTCTGTTAATTTTGTAATTTCTATATTTTTTGAGAGGTTTTGTATCTTATATTAGTTTTTTATTTTTGTATTGAAGGTATACAGATTTGGGTGCAGTTTATGACTTCAATGGATAACAATTATCCAGAATGGCTATATGAGTTTATAGCAATTGATGGTAAACTACATTATAAATTGTAAATTATCACAATTACGTGTTTGGTTCGTTCAAAAATCAATACTTAAACTTTCCTCTTTAGCCCCACTAACGGCTTACACAATTGTTAGAATTCTACAACCGTTTCTGTCCCGACACACGAGAGAACATATGCGGTTATTTGGAACGGACTCACAAAATTGGAGGCGATACTTGGATTCAAAAATTAGTCGGGATCAAAGATCGGAAGTTTACGGTGGCTATAAAAAATCAACTTATTAATGTATTCCTTTTAACTTAAATCTTGGGTGGACAAAATAAAGGTATTTAAATACGTTTAATTAAAATACCTATTTAAAATACGTGTTTTTATTTTTGTATTTTTATTTTCGAACTTTAACGTATTTGAAATAGGTATTTTATTGCATAATTGTTCACATTTTTATTGGAAACAAATTCATAAGCATTTAAGGGAAATTGCATAAAAAGGGCCGTAATCAGCTTAATTCAAGAACATTTCGTAGAAAGACGGCTCTAAATTCGACCCTTAGGAATAATAAATTTTTAAATAATAGGCTTTGCTTAGTTGCATATCAGGTAATATGTAAGTATTTCAGAGTCATATTCTACGTTGCTTCAAATACTAAGCTTTTTCTCCAGTTTGTTCAAGTTGTTCTACAACAAATATATATAACTACTGGGCAAAACTGAAATGCTCACAGTTAATTCAGCAGTTATGATTTAGATTGTATTTCCCTGCAAAATGATGAAGCAAGTAGAACCTGTTTTGATATCTTACTCTTAGCGAGGATTATGGTTGTTGTTGTAGAGAATTTCATCACTACGTAATTCAATTGTGGTTTGGGTAATCGTAATGAAGTAGGGTTAATATTGCTATAAATACTGGACAAAAATATAAGGAAAATACAGTGGAAAAATCGAAGCTATTGACGTATGTTGTTTTGGTTTATTTAGTAAAGGTGAGTAATATTTTCATGCAGAGTTAAGAATTATTTTTGCGAAATGTTGGACGCAACACAACAATATAATACAACAAGCAAAAAAATAGAGTAAAGACGGCCATTAACTATTAAACTTCAAATATTTGTATTTTCCTACCCTATCTTTCATCAGTGCGAATTTTTTGCGAAAAAATTTGTTCGATCTGAATTATGCTACAGTCTCAAATTGTATAAGTTTCTATACGGTCATGTGAGCCAACTGATTTATTCTGACAGTCTTTTATTATTTTTCCTATTTTCAATTCCGTAAAATAAAACAAAACAACATACGCTAGTAGCTTCTATTTTTCCGCAGTATTTTCTTGCATATTTTCAGTATTTGTTCAGTATTTTTTGGAAATATTATCCCAGCTTTAATTAGATTACTCAAACCACAACTGAATCACGTAATGAAATAATTCTCAGCGCCAACCGTAAGTCTCGTTAAGAGTAAGATATCAAAACAGGTTCCACTTGCGTCACAATTTCGAATGGAAATACACTCTAAATCATAACTGCTAAAGGAATTGCGACGCGTTTCATTTTTGCTTTGTGTAGTGTTATATGTTTCTTCTAGAACAACTGGAGTAAAACCTTAGTATTTTAAGCATCATGGAATATGACCATGAATTACTTCGGGAATAGGGAAATTCAGCAAAAATCTTTATTAAAAAAATTTATTACGTACACGTGGTGTTTTATTCTACCCAATTATCGACACTAGCTGAGAATATATATTAGTGGGTTGAAGTCTCATTGGAATTGAATAAATATACTTGAATGCGATCACCCAACGTTCTGGTATTTGTCTTCGTGGCGTAATTCCTTTACACAAATCCGGTTTTAATGGGAACCAACATTGCTGCTGCATGAAAGACAACTAAATTTTCACAGCAGAAGCAATAAATATAGAGAACAGTGCATAATTTTACATTGGCACTGCACTCTATTTGAATCATCTTGCATTTGGTACTTTAAAATGAATATAGAGATAGAAATCATTGGGTGGTATATAGCATATTATATTGGAGTTCAACTTGATTCACTTGAATTCATCCTTGGATCTGACTGAACACACGTGGCAAAGTGGGTTGCATATATTTTATTAAAATCCAAACGTCCTTTGTCTAACTTAGGGGTTAATAGGTTGCAAGGTTGCATTCTGGTTTCATTGAGAGAGCTTTAATTAAAGTATTCAAGCAATATTTCAGCCAAAGGCTGGGAACTCTAACATCTTATTTATTTGTAATCCTGTAGATTTTTGGTTAATGCTTTGGCTGCTGGTCAAATGTAAGTCAGGAAATATGCAGAGCATAAGTTGCAGATACGATGCTTTAATAATTTAAAACTTGCTACCTTACTTTCAATACTTGCGTCCGTATTACCTTACAATATTTCGTAATCCCTATGTACTTTCTGGTATTATATAGAACTCCTTTTGAGAAAAAACTCATGCAGTTGTAATTAGTCTTCACTTACCTGTAAATGTTACAGCTACGATAGAAATTGAGCTGGAGTGGAGAGGTTCTTTGTTGAAAATCAGAACTTTTTATTAAATTTTTTTATTTGCAGCTAACTTAAATTTGTGAAAATCCAAATAAGATGGCAAAGTTAAATATTTTTATAACATTATACACAACATTTTTTGTTGTGGCTGTAAATGGAATATTCGTCTCATCCAAAGAGGCCAACGGATTGAACGAGGTCAGCGTTGCTCGTACATTAATATGATTTCTTTATTTTTTAGAAACTACGATTTAAATACGAGTAATTATCTTGTTTAAAATTGTACTCATTTCTATTTTTGTTACATTAACTTTTAACAGCTTCGGGAACGGGTGAAAACGTTGTTGGTTGAAGACTATATGAAAACAGACTTTTATCTTGGGCGCTGGCTACGGGGTAATATATACCAGAAGGGTTGTAGGTTGTTAGTCAAACCTGAAACAGTGCAACAGTCTTTGTCTAGTTTACAAATTTTTGTAAGGAAGATCAAAGCATAAGCCAAGAAAAAAGATTTTTTTGGGGACAGTTGAGACGATTAAGAATTTACAGTCAAATTACGAATTTTGGGGATCCTATTTTTCGGGCATTTTTCACCCGATTTCTTTGAAATTTAGCCTTACCTATCGGGCTAAACTAAATAAAAAGTTGTATAAAAAATTCAAGAATTTGAAATTTTTTGGAATTTCTTAAACTGGAAAATTGAGTTTTTGTGATTCTTGACTTGCCCCATGTATGAAGGCGTTTTCGTTTCGTTTCCCAACCGATGGACCTAATACTTTGTTCACCTTCTACCATAACTATTCTCAATGGGATTGTGTTGTTAAGCTCTCAAATGTTAAAAACTTGCGCGAAAATTCGACATTTTTGGATTTCTAAAACTTTACATTTAAAATAAAACTTTGAAACTATGAAACAAAATAGGTCAAGCCCAAAGAAATTATTTAACATTATAGAATCGCTAAGCTAGTGATATAGATAGGGGGCAATAGAATTTCAAATTTTTTTAACGTCATCCTCAAAGCCTAGGAATTGCTTAACTACACCCCTACACAAAATTTCAAGCAAATCGGTTTAATATGGCTTGAGAAATAAGGGTTCCAACATTAGAATATTAGAAATTCGACTATTAATATCTCAGTCGTCTCAACTTTCTCTATGGAGATTCGACACATTTCTTGTGCAGTTTTATAAGGGCTTTTCATCTGCCACATCAATTTTTTGAAACTATAGATTGACTACTAGGCTGTTTCTGGTTTGATTTTCAACTCCTACGGAACGATTTTAACTTTATATGTGAAATAATTACCAATCCTGAATAATCATTCAAAATTAGAGCAAAGATTAACTTTCATATTTTTTGTTAATCTAATAATTGATTGGTTTTTAACTGACTGACAGACACTGATTATGAGCATTTATTAATATATATGTTTTGGATACCCGTAGATTAAAGATTAAAGATTCAATAATCAGATTATAATTACGCTCTAAGTTGATTAAGCTTAACGTCACAAAGAAATGTACTTAATTATAATCCAATTCCTCCCTGCTAACAGAGCAACCCTGCCTGTTAATCAGAGAATTATTTATTTAATATTCAAGTAATACAGCAATTCTCAAACAACGGGAATATAGCAGACCAAACCAGTTTTGTACAATTTCAAGAATATATGATGTTGAAAACTAAAAATTTAATCAATTTTTAGAATAATTTAGTCAGATTACATGTACGAATTCGTGACCGCTCGGAGTGGCTACTAGCCACAGTGAATTTGCCACCGTGAACTAGGTCCTTTATCGTGGTAAATAAAAATTTCATGGTGGCAAATGCCCATTTTCATATTGGCTAAAACATCATTTAAAATAGCACAACATCATTCACACGTGTACCCTAAGATAAAATATCTTCATGAGTAGAAATATGCATCACCACTTTTTCAGTGGTATATGCATAAGCTACATTATCATCTGCATACATGCAAGAGATGATTCATTTAAATATTCAGTATCCAGAAGACTTTGTTTACAATTAGGTCTAAAGGGAATCATGATTTCCTGTAAGTTAGTACCACTTTAATTCTCACACTATCAACATAACTTCTTTTTTTGGTGTTTCCTAAAAATAGTTAGTAAATACGTTATAAATATGTATATTTATATCTTAATTTATTTTAGAAAACTTTTAAAAAATTAGTTCGTTTAGATTTGAAGCATGCTTGAAGATGTGACTTGTATTAGTTAATTGAAGTGCTAGA
>JAANSM010004201.1:0-11679 GCA_036850725.1 Orchesella villosa
TATCTAGTATCCTACATGCCATAGTTTGTATAGTTTGTGTTGTGCACATATCTTTAGCAATTTAAGCCCCTGGAATCGGATGCAATATTGTGCATAACATCACTCGCATTAGCAATTTCACCTGGTTGAAATCTTTACGTTAGACTCATGTATGGGTAAATTGAAATGGGAAACCCCTAGTTTTTTTCTGCAACTTATAGAAGCTTGCATTATGCTTTTAATTTTTCATATATAATATTAAATTCTTTGACAAGATTCCTTCTCGAAATATGAGGATGACTGAACATGATATTTTACTTTACCTTGTTCAAAAAATGTAATCCGTTCTACTCTGGAGATTCTCTATTGTTCAGGTGCACCTACCTATAAATAGCAGCATTTTCAATTTCTGACGTAATAGTTGCTTTGCTCCTTTAAAAGAATATATGTAAACGAAGGATCAAGAATACGAGTGGGACTAATTGCTATAAGCTTGAAATAAAAATGTTAGTACCTCAGTCACAAGTCATAATACATGCAATTTATACATGTCATAATGTGAAATCATCATTTTCATTCATTTATCCAT
The DNA here is from genome assembly GCA_036850725.1 of Orchesella villosa. Taxonomy (NCBI): domain Eukaryota; kingdom Metazoa; phylum Arthropoda; class Collembola; order Entomobryomorpha; family Orchesellidae; genus Orchesella; species Orchesella villosa. The sequence continues at coordinate 569 of JAANSM010004201.1, forward strand.
AACTCCAGCCCATCACATCACATTTAAAATTATTTTTGCAGTTTGCTTTTTAAGTGCAACACAGAAACCGTGTTCGACCAAAGGGAAAATGACAAAAACTAGGTACATATATTCCATGATACTAAAACTATAAAGCACCAGTAGATTATGTAATGTACTTAATACTAACTTGATTATCAGCTCTCATTAATTCCAAATAATTTCGCAGAGTTTGATGCCCATATAATGCTCTAGTAAACATCATTATGCATTATGCATACATATGAAAGTCCAATTTGGGAAAGCCCCCGAGTTTATTTCTTACAGCACCTGCTAGTCCCAAAAAATTGTACTTTAAAGTGGTAGATGTAAATAGCAAATGATAACGAATAACTAACTATAGGTGATATGATAGGAGCATATGTGCAGAAAACTCTAAAAATCCTTAATTTCCCTTTCCATACTTTAGGAATCATGCTCGTTTTGTCAATGTTGTGTCGCTCTAAATTCATTTGACTTTTACTAGTAACTTCCATGACTCATTCATGAGTTCATTTAAATTGCGTCGATAATTGTCATAGATTATGTTTATAGTTGTTATGAAGTCAGTCATCCATAAGCATGCTCGTAAAACGTGTCTTCCTAACGACACCATGTACCTTTTAGATGCAGTCGTTAAAAGAAAAGTAGCGATGCGATAGCATCTACAAAGCCATAAAAAGTTGTCATACTGTTAGGTTTATGGAATGGAATAATGAAAAACGAGCAGAAGAGAGAAGATGAGACATGTATTATATAGTGTGGTGCAAAGTATGTCACTAGAAGTTAGGAACAATCAATAGCAGCCAGCATCATCAGCATCAGCGTTGCTGATGCTTCGGAAGCGGAAGCTTCATTGGATTCCTAAAACGTTTGTGTTACATAACGTCTAACGTCATGTCATTATAAATGTAATATAATGCTTGGATTTTAAAACAGGAGCAACTATTGGCAAGTATTCTCCCTGATCACATTTCCACATTGGTGAAAGAAGAATTGCGTAGTGCAATTGGAGAATATGAAGAAGAGTCCGCCAAACAACAAGCAAGAAAACGCTCCAATGTCTCAGACATCAGCACACTCGGCCGCAGTCCTGGAGGACCACAGAATCATGGTGTAAAGCACAAGAAACCATTTAGGTTTGTTAACGTAACAAAAATAAAAGCATGGAACAAACATAATTGAAATATATTACTAGTGAACACCAAACACCCATATTATTTGCTCTTATGCCAGTTTAAACTAGTATTTGTCAAGCTGTAAGAATCAAGCCAGCCTTATAAAAACTGAAGAAGATGTTAATAGTAAAATAGTCATCCAAGAATACTATATAAATATAACTTCTCGTCACTCGTGTTAATATTCATATGCCAATTGCCAATATACTAGTATGCTAACTAAACTCAATTTTTGTTCTTGTTTTTTTTCACAGTGAGTTATTCATTGAAAGACATGAGAACGTTAGTATCATCTTCGCAGATATTGTCAATTTCACCCCATTAACAGTTAAACTACGAGCAGACGAACTTGTGGAGACGCTAAATGAGCTCTTTGGAAAATTTGATGCTGCAGCTACGGTACAGTTTTCATGCTTTTTTACTATCTCACACTTGGAGCTCGCTTTCTTGAGATTGAGAACTTTTTTAATATTCCTGTCGCGAGCACAAGCAATTCGCTATACCTAGGCTAATACGAACTCCCTTGTCAATCCGCACTGCAACACGTTGTGTGTATGTTGCATGAGTGGGGGAAATTGCAATGCTCAGCAATAAATATTAAATGAACTTCGAATATTCATGATGAGCTTGGTTAGCGCACATGTACTTTATATGCATGTATTTTGGTTATATTTACAGAAGCACAACTGTACTCGCATTAAACTTTTAGGAGATTGCTATTATGCGGTCTCTGGCCTTCAAAATCAGACGCCTGATCATGCAAGCAATTGCGTCCTTTTTGGATTTGACATGATTGAAATCATAAAGGAAGTGAGGTGAGATGAAATTTTTAGTTATTGAAACTATAATTATAAAACCATTAAGTTGTGGTTTAGTTCTATGGGGAAAACACATTTTTCTTAAAGTTCATACAGCCATTAAAGGGTCACACAAATCTTTATTCATTATTGTCCAGGGATGCGCTCAAAGTCGATATTAATATGAGAATTGGCATTCATTCAGGCAATATTCTCAGTGGATTGCTTGGTATTTATGGATGGCAATTTGATATTTATGGAAAAAATGTGACTATTTCGAACCACATGGAACAGAGTGGTCAACCCGGGTAAGTTAATACCTGATTTTTTATAGCTTACATAAATCTTTTACCTTTGCTCAATGTGAAATGTGCAACAGTTATATAATTTTGGCTGTAGATAAAAAATAATGTTACGCCGCGATGCGATATGAAAACTAAATTTATCTACGTAGGTACTTTATTACAATTCGTTAAGTAAATAACTGGAGCTTCTTAGTAGCTTCATGGCGATTTGCATCTTTTTTTAAACAGAACAGATTTTAGCACCGGTACCTACACCAGCTACAATGTTACTTAATATGACCATGACATTGGCTATTGGCATAAAGCATCTTTTATAGAAATTTTGACTATTCAAGTGTTCAGGTGGAGTGTTCAAATGTTTTCAATCTCGCAAATATTGTGCCACGTCAACATACTACTGATAGTCAATAGTGTCAATAAATGGTTGAGATTCAACATGGTAGGTACTTTATACATTTGACATTCTGAATGAATGTTTGTTTCCGATGTGAAGTACTGCGATCTGCGATTACATCTCCGAATTTTCGCAGCTGAATCACGCTTAAACGTTTTTTGTACATTAACACACAACAAGCAGAGAATTAATAACTCACTACAATGCGTATGACATTAGGAATTTCTTCGAAATTCATTTTACGAATACGATTGAACAAACTTGTACTTTTGTAATATTAGATATATGTGAGTGAGTTTTTTTTGTATACATGTTACATAGCATATTGACTTGGCTTATTATAATGCTTCCTACGTTTACTGACTTGTGTAAGCTTCCTCAATGTTTTTATTGACAAGCAAGTCACAGTTGTAGATATAAAGGGAGGAACTGAGGAAGGGTAAAGGATTTAACGTAATAATCCAAAGCTCATACTTTGCTTTTTTCCCCAATTCCCAATAGTAAAGTCCATGTAACCAAACAAACGAAGGAATTCTTGGGAACGGAGTTGGCAAATATGTGCAAGCCGACAAAGAGCAAAGATAAATATTTGGAAGAGAATAGCATTGAAACATTCCTTCTTACTCCGGCAATGTCCCCTCAAAATTGTCAGTCTCCCGTTTCCAGTCCTACTAGTAAAATGCCGCTAACATTCGGTAAGCCGAGTTCGGGTTCAACGGATTTTAAAATATGCATATAATATTTTCATACGCTTACACACGGTTGTTATATCGTATGCATGATTTATGTTTTAATTACCTAAATGAACAACAAGGTTGGATCCCACGATGGAGAGGACGAAGATTCCCTCACAGACCTTGGCGCACCGAGATATGTACGAGGCATCACGAATTTCAGCGGCTCGGCAATTACACCTCGCAGAAACAATAGCATAGCAGGAACTGGAACCGCTGATTTAATTAGAGTAAGAATATTATATGCTAACCAAAAAACCCTAAACCGAAGCAAAGCAAACTACAATATCCGCTTAAACGAACTCTGGATTAAATATTTATGGTTAAAGTGTTTCGTACATAAGTAAACATTTTGTATATTAATTTCCATTCCCATCATATAGAAAAAATCAATAAGGGTAGGAAGTTTCGTGGCCGGTTCCAGCGACGTCCTTCGCTACCGTGAAATGATGGGGCAAGTTAATGAAACGATGAAACATGCAATTGATGATATGCCACTTCGGAAATTTGAGTAAGGATTAGTGTCAGTCAATTGTGTAGAATTGATTGATTTTGTATCGCAAAATTTTGTGCATTCAAGTCAAGGTTTATAGTGAACATAACATGGTGGCGATAAAAATGGGATTTATTGAGTTATTTCTGTTTTTCTCTGCCAAAGTGTTTACTGCGGAGGGAGGAAGGACCATGAGCATAAAAATAGCATAAACGTTCATGTCAATCCTATCCTCATGAATTTTGATGAGCTCACATCCGAGATCCATTATCAGACTCAGCCGGACCCGCTTTTCAAGTATTATGTTGGATGTGCCCTATTTGTGCTCCTCTGTATTGGGATACTCCAAGTCATTGCTGTTCCTCAGTAAGTGTTCTAATAACCTTATTTCTCTATTTCAATTTAGAATCAAAAAAATGTTTTATTCTGGTACAAAGATTAAATAGCGTAGAACCGGTAACACCAAGCGTTATGTATACATGTGTACATATGAACACATACTTACATAATGGAAATAATATGGTTTTATATCCACACATCCTGTGATATATAGTATGTATCCCATGCCCATGTCTATGTCTGCTTTATTATTGAGTACATGAGTATAAATATTTACAGCAGAAAGGTCAGAGACACAAAGATAGAGAACTCATGCAGATAAAAACTTTCGTTTCCCATGAATTCCTGTACCAAATGGCTGACTGCGATTAAGCCCCATTTATAGAATAGGATGAAATGACACCTTAGTTTGTACATCTAGCAAAAATGAAATGAAGTCACATTTTTTACGAGTCCAGCTCGTTTAGCTAACATACTCTTCTCGCTTCCAGAAATTACATGAAGATCTTTTTATATGTGACAGGCAACATTCCATCCTGTGGTTCATTCTCGCAGCTGGATGCACATTCCTTCTCATACTAATACCGTTTGTTTGGGTTGGCTATCTCTGGACACAAATTAAAGACCCACATCGTGAGCTAGATGTGATTCCACTTCCGCAAAACAGGCTTGTCCGCCTGTTGTTCCACTCTTCCAATCGTATTACGGGCAGCTGTCTACGAAGAACACTTCTCTACTTTGTTATCGCAATGCTAATCTCGTTTTTTGCCATAATTGATGTGGTATGTGAATAAGATGTGATGTGATGATTGACATAAAAAGCCCGACCACATAAAATGTATAATGCAAAGCAAGATCCTATTTATTTTTCCAGATTGAGTGTGATACTGGCTCAGAAATGGATGACTGCAAATCCCCTTGGGTAAATAGCACATTCACAGAAATAGCCATAAAATCATCTCTTGCCTATTTCAAGCTATAACTGTTAAATGTTTATGATTTCTCAGTACTACACTTACAGTTGTGCTCTTGCCATTCTGGTAACGTACAGCTTCTTCCGAATTCACTTCCTGTTGAAGGTGATAATTTGTATCGTAGCTTTGGCTGGCTACAGCTTGACTATATTCTTCTATCGGAAGTATGTGTTTGAAGTAAGTGCCTTATAGACCGTAGAGATGATTATCTGAATCGTCCGAAAGTAGCTAACAGATTTCTTCAATTTTATAGCTGAACAGGGGTGGCAGTCCTGGCTTAAGTGGCGTGGGTCATGATGTCTTTTCGCATGTCATTTACTTATTAGGAATCGGTGCCATGTTGCATGTTATGGATAGACAAGTAAGTGGCTATCATTGTTTTCTTCGAAATGATTAAACAGGAAGGATTTGTAAAGTATTTTCCGGGAATTAAAACCGTCAACTCTCTTTGCAGATGGAGTACATAAATCGTTTAGATTTTATATGGAAAAAGAGACTGACAGAGGAGCACAAAGAAGCTACTCTAACACATGCTGTGAATACTGTACTTATTCACAATATTTTACCAACGCAAATAGGTATTTTGTACTTTAGATAAGGACGGGTGGGTGGATGGGGAAATGATTCCTTTTAATCGTGTATTTGTGTTTGACTACAGCTAAGATTTACCTGGATCCAAACCGCACGGGTGAAAGTCATAGCAGGACGTATCAAAACGTATCTGTAATGTTTGCGTCCATACCCAAATTTATGGACTTTTTTTCTGACGATGATCTCAGTAGAAATGGTATTAGGGGCTTAGACGTACTCAATCAAATTATCTCAGAATTTGACAAGGTATTTCCTCAGTTATATGCTTTTTTGACTAATTAGCATTTTGAAAGACAAGTTTACATATTAATTTGGGACATATTTAAGGCACTTTTTAACCACCTTGACGTGGAAAAAATAAAAGTTATTGGAAGTACGTATATGGCAGCTTGTGGGTTAGAGGTACAAGAAACTGGAAGACTATCAGCAACTTCCATGATCCCTGTGGACAGCGAGTTAGTTGTAAAACAAAGAATGAACGCACGTTGTATAAAAAATGAAGCAAAACCTAAAGCTTTCCAATGTTGATTTTAAGGTATATACCAAGTTGGAAGAACCAGGATGGAGTGAGAACTTCTGTCAATCCTATCAAAAGGCAGAAGACGCTGCATACGTTAGTCAAGTTTGCAGCAGACATGATGTTAAGGCTGCAAAGCATAAACTCGGACACTGGGTTAGATTTTCAATTAAGAGTGGGTAAGAACGATAATATTGCAATTATCTATTTTAAAGCTATCATCCAGCTTTCATTCCATTTTAGTGATGTACATGTTTTATTGTATATTTTGCCATTTATCTGCAGGAGTTTCAACAGGTCTTGTCGTAGCAGGTGTTGTTGGGTCACAAAAACCACTGTAAGTTTTCTATTAGCTCAAGATGAAAGATTAGACTCTCGTGTGAATTAAATATGATTAGTTCATTTCTGGAACTTTTTTTTATTCCGGATTAGTTATGATACGTGGGGCGATTCTGTTAATTTGGCCTCAAGAATGGAGTCAAATGGGAGCCCCAACAAAATTCAAGTAATGACATTAATAATATTCTTTATTACACTTTGGCTGGACTGCACCATGAAATTCTTAATGTATGTCATTTTGTTGTAGGTATCTGCATACTGTGCCAGCTTACTTTCTCAAGCTCATGTAAGATGTGAGCAACGGGGTAACATTTTCGTGAAAGGGAAAGGCAATATGATTACTTATTACGTAATGTTAGATGACAGTTTCAGAATAATGTATGATTATGAGGAATTTGAAGAATCTGAGGCTGAGAACCATTGTACAGATCTGTGATTTATAGTTTAAACTAACTTTTAATAAACAAGTGTTTTTCAGATTTTGGAAGTTCTTTTCTGGATAAGTACAATGGCATTGTGCATTTGTATTACATTATTCGTCGTCCTCTTCAGAATCTGATTCCTCTGATGCTGTTTCCAACCATTCGATTAGCTTTTCAACCTTTAAAAAAGTTTTTGAAAATGCGATTTTTACATCATAACGACTAAAGCTCTTATTTTGTAGATTATTATGTCTCTTGAAGAAAAGCTTACCATTTTTCTAAGTTCAGCGGCCCCTTTATATGCAGATGGAGTTTTATACCAATTGAGAATCATTTCTTGAGAAAGAATATCTATGTCATAATAGTAGTGCAATACTTTACATTAGGAGTGGACGGAAGTAAGCATTATCCAGGGCATGCTCCTGTTAAAATCATACCAAAAATATACTTAAGACCTGTACTTGCATTTTATTTAATCTTCTTTGTACTATCAATTTTACTATTTTACCAATCCTAACCTCAAGTGCTTGAAGAACAGTTTTTTGAGCTTTTTCTGTTTTTACGTACTGTGGCATCAGCTTTTTGAATCTCACCATAACCTCGCTAGTCTTATCCCATTGAGTTTTCGGTGGCATTTGTTCAAAATCTGGATAAAGTTTTAAAGGAACGCCTATGATTCCTTTAACGACTGCGTTTGGAACGTCATCAAAGTACATGAAGTTAGCCGTCCTGGACCCGTGAATCTCGACCGCTAGATTATCTAGGTCTACATTGTCTGTGAAAGCTCGTAATATGCTTTCAAGTACTTCACTACAAAATCCTGAATAAAACCAAAATCAAAAAGTTTAAAAACACATTAAAATTCTATCACGAGCAGAGTCACTACAAGTACAATGAACTTACTTTTGGTATCGCTTTCTTGATTATCGGGTTCGGGAGCAAAGCTGTCTTCAGATTTGAAATCATCTTCATCATCACTCTCCTCTTCATCGTCCGATTTCTCAAAAGTATCTTCGATTGCAATCTTACATGTTTGGCCTTCTGCTAATATTATCAATGGCCCAACAATGGACGCTGCCTTAATTACTGATCCGTCTAGGACGATGCTCTTGATAAGTTTGCTCCCATCCTTTAATATGAAAACAATGGTCATTTGCATAATGTTACACTATTTTCAGCGTAATTGCTGATAAAAGATTACTGGATATTACCCCAATTTTAACATTATTTCCTATTTGACAATGTTCTATCAGTACATTCTTTCCTATTTCACAATTATTTCCAATAGAACTTTTCCTAATTTGCACTCCCTCTTGAACTTTGGTTTTTGATCCGATGATCACATTGGGGCCTATCATAGCATTTCTGAAATGCATAAATTAATTACATCATATAATTTCTAAGCTTAACGATACCTTTATCTTAATATTGTTTACATGTTATAAGGTACAAACAGGTTTTCAAAAGTAACAAACCTCGCGCACACTACATCCGTAACTTTATAAACAAAGTTCAAGTTCATGCTATAAATGCTATCATCAGGATTTGACCCGAAAGGCATATCTGGGACCAATGGGTACGTCCATCTTTCCATAATGTCATTGCTGAAGTGTGAACCAAAGATTAATATAAGAACATCATACGGATTATGACCTAATGAAGCATTTAGTAAAAGTGGCTCCGAAAGTAATTTAGTACAAGCACAAGCACTATTAAAGCTCTTCAGGTTACCTAATTCCAAGATAAGTATCAAAATCAGTAATTTTATTAGCGTATCCTTTCTCTAGTCTGTGCACGTATATAGTGTTTCCCATAATTTCTTCATTCATTAAGATGCCCTTTATAAAGTACCGAAAGGCATATCTGGGACCAATGGGTACGTCCATCTTTCCATAATGTCATTGCTGAAGTGTGAACCAAAGATTAATATTAGAACATCATACAGATTATGACCTAATCAAGCACTTAGTAAAAGTAGTAATTTAGTACACGAACAAGCACTATTAAAGCTATTCAGGTTACCTAATTCCAAGATAAGTATCAAAATCAGTAATTTTATTAGCGTATCCTTTCTCTAGTCTGTGCACGTATATAGTGTTTCCCATAATTTCTTCATTCATTAAGATGCCTTTTATAAAGTCTACCATATTTGCGAAGTCAAAATTATCTGTAAACAATGGTAGTACGCTGGAGGAACAAATAGCGATCCCACTATCAACTGTGTCCAAATAGACTTCCATTTCTTCTTTAATATTCGCCTGTAATAATGAATAATTAAGAATATTAAATTAGAACTACAATTAAATTTGAAAATGTAAATTAACTAAATAGCTGTAAATGTAGCATTGAAAACCCACCAAAGGTACTTTTATTCGTTTATCAGGGACCCTTTCATTATATGCCAATATTTTCCTAGTACTTGCATCAACAACTACAGACGTTCTTGAGNATTCGTTTATCAGGAACCCTTTCATTATATGCCAATATTTTCCTGGTACTTGCATCAACAACTACAGACGTTCTTGAGTTCGTGGAGCGGGATCTGTGACCCTCAGGAACTACTCTGTGAACCAAGGTCATGACAGCACCTTTGTCATTTTTCATTGTAGTCCTATGCATCTCTAGCCACGGTTTTAGTCCCTTGTTTGTAATTACAGCGGTAGACATCATGATAAAATCGTTCCTTATCATTCCTTTTGCATCGAGTTCTCATAAGCGCATCACCTAACGACTGACAGTCTTCCGAACAAATAACTTGAATCTTAACTGTCAAATCTGACCATTTGGAGTCTCTGTAAATCAAAATTAAAGTAATTGATAACCAGATACCTCATACATTTTCTTCCTCGTACAAAAGTAATTGAGAGTAGAATTTCACTATCTTACTTAATGTGAGCCTTCAATGCATCGCCTCCTCGAATCCCAGTTGAACAAAAAATGTAAATTTCCTGAACGCCTGACACAGTTAACGCTTCCAAGGCATAGTCAATCAACTTTCTATTTCCCAAATGCATCAGACTCTGACAAATTACAAGCAACAAATTGTAACAAAAAGGCCGAAACAAGTTTAACACATTAAACATATGCTTCTAATAAATACATCACTTACTTCCTGTGTGAAACCCGACGCCAACTCATCTTCCTTCGATTTATTCTGAGCACCACCCTCATCTTCATCATCATCCAAAAACTGATTTCCACCAGGATTTTGCTTGTCAGCCCATTCCGATCCAAAAATTGACACTCCAAAATTATCAGCTAACAAAATGGCCTGGAACACATCCTCCTGCTCTTCAACTTCACCCTTTCCCATATTGTTTAATTTTCGTTAGCTATTCTTCACTTCTAGATGGGATTACCTGTCACCTGTAACTGCAACCAACAACATTTTTATAATAGTAACTTGGAATATCACTGAAAACCAAGCCTCAGATTGTTTGTAGGTACACAGATCACAGATATAAACATGCACATGCAGAAAAAAGCAAAAAGATGATGCAATGTATTCATGCCTTACTCAATCATAAATTCAATGCGTGATGTGTAAACGTATGTACCAAGTCGTGTCCAAGCGGCCAATAAATTAGCGACAAGCAAACTCAATCAAACTTGAAACTGGGTTGACAACTTTCCGAAAACGAAAGTCTTTTCAAACTTCCAACTTTAGAACTTTCATTTAACTGTCTACACGGAATACACATCACAATAAATATATTCTTTACTTGATTATTACAAAATTTAGCATTCAAATAAAGTTGAATCTTACGATATTTCTCAATTAAACTTAATTCTTCAAGGAAAATGTCAGCAGACAGATGTTTTTATGTTTACTATTTATGTACTTTGCATACTTCAAGCCGCAGCCGCTGCCACGATGCACTCCACTGCATAGGGAAGATACTTTATTCACGTCATCGCGCACCCTGGGTAGGTCCCTTGACGAAATATGACAAACGATGACAATGTGGGTAGGTAGGTACCCAAAATGTGACGTGATCGTTTTTAGATTA
>JAANSM010004202.1:0-10523 GCA_036850725.1 Orchesella villosa
GTGATGTTGTAGTCGCATTGCTAATAGCAGCCTTGCGCCTACTGCATGGTCAGTCAGAGGGGCATACGACACCACAAAAAAAGTGACTTGGTGTCTGGTGTGAATACTTACTGCTTACTTATTAGAGGGGACATGGTAAACCTAAAGGAGACAAAATAGGAATGCCCATATGTGTTCTTATACAATCAACTTGCGTTTACACTAACCCAAACTGAAATAATTTATTACCCTTGCTGTGATGTGGAGAGAAGGACTGCCTCTGGTCTTTACTTTACCTTGAGAGTATGTTACTGCATAAGATTATTTTTGTGACTTATATATCACCAAAAACGTTCCGTCCCTCACAATCACAACTCACCTCATCACATATTTATGCTATGTGAGGATTGTTGTATTGATGTGCACAACTCAACAATAGTGTATACCTACCAGAGTGTATTTTAATGGGATTGGAACTGCATAAGGAACTCAGTGAGTGAGCTCAATAAAAATAGTTTTGTTGTATAAACGAGTGCGGTGATAAAAAGATGATGAGAGTTACAATCAAACGTTCTGATAGTGGGAATTGTAGAGCTAGAAGAGCTATAGTGCTAGTTACTAATGTTATCTGAAGAGTCTCATTTTTATGATTTAGGGTCTTGCTTCTTGCCTTATATGGCCTCTGATTCTGTGTTTGTTTGTGTGGACATAAAAAATTTTACGCGCTTCAAGAGAAGATGACAAGCAAAGATGACAAGAAACAAATATGTGAGGAATGAGGTGACCACGACCAGTCAAGTGAATAAATGAAGTAGTTAAGCTAATATACAATGCACTAACCACTACCTACCTACCTACAACAAGTCCCACAAACACTCTATTAGGGTCCCCGCTAATGTATTAGAAAGTAACTTTAAGTTGCAACGACCATTGTCAAATAAGTCAAGTAATTATTGCACGTCATTTTTTGGCTGCTGTTGTTTGCTTTTTACACACAAATAAATTCAAAATTGAGAAAGAATCCCAAGGATTCGTAAAATTGCAATTATTAATGTCTCATTCATATGCATAAGCTCAAAAATATAGACAGAATCCATTTGGTAAACATCATTATGAGTTGGCTTCAAGTTTCCCATTATGCTCTGCTTAATTTTCGTATATTATGCGCATACTAATCTTGCATTTAAATAAGAAACCAGATTTTTCAATACTTTTACGTGAATCACAAACACGCTTTGTGTGTGAGCTTAACTCTCGCTTTTCATGTACCTTTATCTCGCCTCATTTTGATATTTTAGCAATAATTATGCAAAGTAAATTACTTCTTTTTGTAAAGATCATGTCGCAGCAATTATATATTGTATTATGATGGCAGATTTTGTATTCTGGTCATCATCATTTTTATCTTATTGTATTCAATAGAATATCTGAAGGCTCATCACAAATCACAATAGGGCCATCCACCACAAAAAACGCCGAAAACTAGGCAATATGCAAAATGTGTCTGTAAAAAATGGGTTACTATTCGCATAACGTATTAGGCGGAAGGAAAAGGGAAATTACTAGCATACAGCTAAAAGAGGCAGGAGAAAATTTGTCACATGGCAAAGCATAAAATACAGGAAGATGCATAAAACGTGGATTGGAGCATAAGCATGAGATTTCCCGTTTGAGAAATGGTTATGAGCCTCTCAACTGACATATTGTTGGTAAACTGGCTGTTTAAAAAGCAACTCCAGGCTCACAAATCAGTTTGATACTCCGACTTTTCCGAAGTTTAAAAGCTGGTTATAGTGCCAAAACTTAGGGCTTTATTCCATAATATAATACAAGTAGGTATATGTTACATCCGACTTGTATAAAAGAGGCTTTTCGGAAAAGAAAGTAATCACTACCCTTTTGTGCTTGAATTATTATTGTATGGAAAATGATGATGATAATGTGAATCGCAATGCAACATTGCTGCTATTAGTTGTAATTGGAGCAACATTTTATGCGCTTATCATTTGTTCAGCTATATATGTAAGTTTACTCTTTGAGCTTATACCATATCCCCTCAATTTTGTTTCACTTCTCCAGGCGCTCTTTCGTTATCCTTTTTTACCCATTCGGATTAACTATTGAAATGTAAGTAGTTGGTTGTAAAAACAAAATGTATATTGCACATTTTTGGAGTCATTGTGCAAACGCTCGTTTGCAATTGTGCGAAAATCTCAGTAGATTTCCTCTTACTAGGTAAAATGCCAATTTTGAAATGCATAAACTGCTCAAATGTAGCTCTTTATCCTTTTTTACCCAGTCGGATTAACTATTGAAATGTAAGTAGTTGGTTGTAAAAACAAAATGTATATTGCACATTTTTGGAGTCATTGTGCAAACGCTCGTTTGCAATTGTGCGAAAATCTCTGCAGATTTCCTCTTCCTCGGTAAAATGCCAATTTTGAAATGCATAAACTGCTCAAATGTAGCTCTTTCAGCTCTAAAAGGATGCAAAATAATCCCTGATGAAAAAGACTAGTGAGTGGCGAGACATCATAAGCGTCCTGTACCCTTTTCATTTCCTCGCTATAATCTGACTGGTGACTTAACTTTACTGTACAGATTTTAGTGGACAATTGCCACTCATTCTGATCTGAATGATTACATGATCATAAAAGCAAAAAAACAACTTTGTTCTACCAAGAATGCAGTTAAGCCACAAAAATATGGTTGTATGATAGAAGCTTTTAGCCCTTCTTTCATAAGGTATATGTTTCGCCACGTAACGAAAATTTGATACTCAATTTATTTCATACTAAATAAAACATATATATTCTTATACTCACTTTATATGTCTTCGCCTGCGGAAGTTTCATCCTTAACTATGTTGTAACTAGTGAACAACATAATTCTGTTGTCAGAAATTACACACACAATAGTAGAAAACAATTCACTAGTTCAGTAAATAGATATATAGTACTTATATAACAGTTTAGTTAGTGGTGCTGATATTTCTATTGCTCCAAAATGGGAGGAAATGAGGTAGTGACACAAAAGACATTAATACATTTCCCTCTGGGAAGAAGAAAAAAGTAAGATGATAGTAGGTAGTGGAGCTCAAACACTGTTTTTCTTTCTCTACTTCTTGTGTTAATAAATCCTTCCACAGTCACTGATAATGGGACATCTGAGAACACACAACATATATATATATAACACAACACAGACTAGCAAAAAAGAAGCAATGCCAGAATAAAATGAGTTCCTTTTTTCCTTCTTATTATTATCCCTTTTTCCCTTTCAACTATCTTGCTCAACTCACCAACATATTGCACACTTATAAAAAGTCTCGTATATTAAGTTGGCTCTTGGCTTTGCCAAGATTTTCCTTCCTTTTTTACAAAACCAGATAATATAATGACATATTATACACACACCGTGTTCTCCTTGTTTATTTAGTGGGTGAAGTTGTATAATACAGTGTGGCAAGTGTGCATTTTTTAGCTTCATCACCTTCACAAAAGTTCACTATGTAACTTAGCTTAACGACTTGATTTTTTCTCAATTAATTTCGTGTCCCAAGCATGAGAACCGGATTGAAGTAGAGCCTTGAATTTGTTTTTATGCTCTTTAAATTATTCGTGAATTAAATACACACCAAGATTAAATTGCATACAGAATCTGCATTGCCCTTAAGAACACAAGTTCAAGGTTTGACTGTAAGAATGTATTATGTAATACATAAGGTTCAGAAAACTTTTTGACCCTTTTGCTAGGGCCACTTGCAAGTTTTGATGTGAGTGTTTATAGAGTTCAATTCCCAAATTGGGGTAACACTGTACAAAAAGGTGAGTGAGTAAATCGGTGGAGTAGCATACTCCTTGCCTTCTCTCCTGTTTGCCGTCTCAAGCAAGACTGCTCACTCCTGAGCCTCGTAGCCGCAGCGAGTTGAACAGTGTTGAGCCCCTATACACCATAAAATACGAGAAGTCCAAAAAACTCCAAGCCAACTTTTTATGTAAGAATGAATGAGGGAGCAAGCGACGGTATAGGGAATACACACACATACATCTTCTCAAAATAAAGCCACAACACAGCACCAGCTAACCAACCAACCCAATCCCAACCGGCTCTCTTCTTCTTCTTCTCTGCTTTTGCTTGTATACAGACACAGAGCCACCCACCACAGAAAAGATGAAGAAGAGAATACAGTAGTGGAACCCGACATTGACAACTTTTGCTTTCTGCTGTCTGCTACCTCTTCTACTTATTTTGTGTGTTGCGTGCTGGATAAACTCTCTAACTATGAAAGGAAACTGATGTAATTTTTCTGTAAAACATAACGTAAACAGAGAGTTGGGGCATTGCAAAAAGAGAGTGAAGAAAAGGCTGAACTGCTCTCTTCTTTTTTACTCTTTTTTCCTTAGACACACACACACAAGTGCCTGGAAAACTAAATTTACACACAAACAATCTTCTTCTTTGTATATACACATTTATATTCCAAGTCCCTTTTTGTACACATGAACCCTTGACTTGACTTTTTGTGGACGTTTTGTTCATTTTAAAGTTTCCACTTACTCATTCAGCCTCTTGTCTTCGGATCTTGATGATGAGCCAAGCATTCACAGTTTTAGAGGAGGACGAAAAAATATGGGAAAGAGATATGAAGTTTTTCCCCCGAAAGGGAACAAAATGAGTTTTTTTCCTGATATATGAAATAATGTTATGTAAAATAGTTTTGGCTAATTTTATTCAAGAAAAAGTTAGCACATAAAATTGCTATTCACCCGTCTTCTTCAGAAGCAGAGAGCACAGCAGACGAAGACGAACCAAGCATAAACCTGGTCTAGTCCTACAAAACAGGGACTATAGCGAGATGTACTACTTGTACCATATACACCGTGATAATTCAGTTCTAGTTACAATACTAGACAAGATCCAAATCTCAATTCATATTCCTACTCAAATTCGTTTACTTCTAGAAAAAGTCAACTCATAAGTAGGCAGCCAGCCATACCAAAAACGAAGTTGGAGTTGTTTTATATAAAAAGAACTTGAAAAATTGTGATCTAACTAAAAGGCATGGTTTTGTATATTAGTATAATATTTTGTTTCATATCGATATCGCGAACAAGACACACATATCTAAGACATATGTATGTTTTGTGAAAGATATGATATGATATGTACACTTATTATTTTCTCTCTTTTCACCCCCTACCAAAAGAGATAGAGTGGAAGGATGGAAAGCTGGAACACCGACTTGATGCACTTATGATGATGGTGATACATCTGTTCATCAAATTTTTACAACCTGCCTCAACTTTCCCAGTGACAAAAAGTGGATTTTCACAAGTGTGAAAACTTTTTTTCCTGGAAGTTTGAAAAACCAAGAAGGGGACGACTGAAAGATTATCATACAAGATTGAAAATCACTGACTATGAATGAGTGAGTCCACCTACTGTGACAGATGAAACGATTGAATCTTTTCTCTCGCAAGTAGGTACCAAGGTGGCTACCATTTTTTAGAGAAATAGAACAGATGAGATTGACTCCCTTATTCAAATAAAATTTCTCTTGCGTCCCTACCAAAATTCTTAGAAAACTGCAACATGAGACAACCTCAACCACATATATATTCACTGTTTGCAATTTGGGTGTATGATGTGTTCCATATATACTGTAGACTATATATGCCCATATATTAGATTTGGTATTGTGGTGTAATGTAACTGGTTCTCTTTCACGTTTATCTTCTTAACTTGGGCCAACCACTAAGAAAATCAAACGCAACGCCGCATTTTTGGGTTTGCGCATATCAAAACAAAGGAATAAGTATAGATTACTAAGGTACATGCATATAAACGTGTCACATGTCTGATAAAATATATTTCACACTTAAAACCAAGCTGTTTGCTCACATATAAGGATAACATATAAAAACAACTATATATCTATTTCTATAAGAGAAAAACTTGTTCAACTATTATAGTAAATCATATTACACACAAAGATTAAATTAAATTCATCTGACACAAGAATGAAAAAGAAGACGACGAGAATGGAGAAGAAAAAGACAATGAAAATCTTTCATGTGAAGACAGACAAACAACTTTTTATTGTAAGCGCCTATGCATGCACTCTGCACTGCGGCATCTTTTGATTCACATTTGTAAAAACCTAACCAACCGAATCCACAAGATAGGGTGAAGAATTATGCCTTCTTGTTCCCGTGTGACCTTATTTAATTTCGCTTCCAATATCAAACCATGATCATCATGACCCTTATAAGGTTCATACATATAAACAAATAGTCATGATGTCATGAACTATGAGCACACATGTTTAAACTCTAAAAAACGGATTAATTATGTGCATTGTGCATCAGCTCACTCCCTCACGTACGTGTTTCCTACTAACCTATATATATCAGTCCAATATATGATCAATTATTGAACCGAGAGCTTAAACCAACCATAGTTAAGAGCCTTTATGTGCATAAAGAATAAATTATCTACGATTTGAATGACGTAGAAAAAGTCCTTCGAACAACTAGTCTACTACTGAATCTGAATGTATTACGAAGACAGAGTGAATGAAAAGTCAAAAAAGTGATTCCAGACAGCTATAAAAAGTCGACGGGATTATTTCACCTTTGGCATTAAAAATATTTAAATTCCAGTCATAGTCAATTTATTATTCCAAAGTTTTTACAACTTTAACTCTTTCCTCCGAAGGAAAATTATGTTGAAGTTCTTACCAGCATCAGACCGACATATCCCTAATTGATGGGTTTTAATCCAATCAATGTCATCCGTCAGTCAACCAGTTTCACTATCTCTCTGTTTTCGTAGCAGATCAATTTCTTCATTTTTTTTTCAAACAAAACTTCTTCAGGAGGGTCTCCTCGTCTATAAATTATTTAGACGAAATGGAAGACAGTGCTCAATGCACAATGCGAGTCTCCTCAAGAAGAGTATATTATGCTAGGTTGTAGGATGGGACTAGTTAGCTGACACAAAAAATAACATTCCCGTTCATTTCTCACAGTGGCTAAACCTTATAAGGTTATGGGGAAATTGGAATTAGATGCATAACATTTCTCTTCGTTTCATTGAACTGCTGACATGGTTAAAAATAGTTCCGGCTCAGTGTGTCTAATAATAATACTTACTGTTTTCATAAGCACAGTTTTGAATTTGATACATAATATATAAGTTTACAGGCTAGCATTATAATATATGTATAAATGAATGCATAATATAGTTCTTCCGTGGGAAACTCCATGCCCGTTTTATCTGTATTGAAATTATGCATAACTGTGGTAAGAATGACCTCCCAGCAGGGCAATGCAATGTGATGTTCGTTTTTCTACTATTACAATTATTATTGACTGCATCATCATGAACTATACACACATGATTATTATGGTACATGTTCTCCCTGAAAAAGTTCAAATGTATGCATGTTTACCTGCAAATTGGCTCCAACAACTACTTAAAGGCTCGTAAAAACATTGTGACTCCTTTTTTACAAGACGAAGAAGACGTGGATGGTATTTGGTGTGGGTGCCCAACATGCTGAGTTGACGCACGAGATGGATACGGTGCTGCCTCATCCGTCTTCCTCCTGAGAAAATCATGATGAATTGAATGACTAAAAAATCAAAAGCCACCTATAGCGAATGAGCAAATGGTCTTAGAGCGGATGATGCAGGCATACTTATGTTTGTAACTTCTTCTTTACTTCTTTGAAGTTATTATGTCATGCCTTCCAGCATTCACAAACAAGCAAACATTTTGTTAAGTAAGAAAATGAATGACTAAAAAATCAAAAGCCACCTATAGCGAATGAGCAAATGGTCGTAGAGCGGATGATGCAGACATACTTAATATGTGTAACTTCTTTTTTACTTCTTTGAAGTTATTATGTCATGCCTTCCAGCATTCACAAACAAGCAAACATTTTGTTAAGTAAGAAATGCATATATTATTATATATTTCCAGTTGAACCGAATACACGAGTACTTCTATGTAGGTTTGTACTTACCTACTATTCCTTGTGAAATACAATTGCTTATGAGGACCTGAATTTCGGAAAGAAATGAATCTTGACATATGATGAAACGTCATAAAAAAGCATATAGCTATAGTAGTTTGTACACAAACTTGTTAACATTTTGTTGCATGACTGTTACCTGTACGTCTAATGCCAGGGTTAATAATTTTTATTCAGAAAATTGGGCACATTAAATTACTCATTTATCATAAATGTGTGATAAAGTTGATGTGTCGAATGAATGAACGAATGCAAGGCAGCGACACGTTGATTGTTGCAGATAATGCAGATGTTCCTCAAAATGGAACGATTTACCTGCTATTACTCTAACCACAAGCCGGAACGAAACGTTGTTGTGGTGTTGCCTTCAGGATGTGCTAGAAGATAATATGCGGATAAAAACGCTCTACCTGTGAACGTTTACATAAAAAATTAAGAAAAAGAGTGTGTAATATCTTTGTGAAGATGCTGCATATCTTGTCAATCTCCAGTTCTACTTCTTCCTTTTTCTAAAGAAATGAAAGGTATCGTGAATCCTGAACTTGCGTGCACTAGTACATAACAAAGTAATCAGTCAAAATCTATTACTCACGCGGTCTTACTGTCTTACTATCTTCTCAAGAGAGCAACAGATAGATGGAGGAGATAATAATATATTTTAATTTACATGGAATCTTTTTTCATGGTTATGCATGCACGCAACCACAATGATGGACAGAGTATACAGTTCGCACATACATGCATTATTCGTCTAATAATATAGGGTGTAAATCTGACTTCGATCTTCGCGATGATAGATATACACAACCTGTAAAGTAACCACACACGTTGATTTTCCTTTCAGTACTTTTCCTCAAGTTAAACTAAAAATCTTACCCAAAATCTTGAGCTACATTTTCTTTAAAAAGATCATACACAGTACACAGTACAATATTAATGGCATCCATACAGTAGACAAGGGCAAGGGCAAAGGTAAAAGTGGTTTAAGCTTGCGACATAGTACAATTGAGTAACATCTAGATGTTAACATAATGTCAATGTTTTTAAATAATGCTAAAAACACTTACTTGTAAATAATAAAAGGACCTGTATAAGACGTAATCAAAATCGCAATGGCAAAAGGTGCATCAATAAGGATCACGAAACTCCTGCCTACTGTTGCTGGAAAATCAACATACTTCGAACTACAGTTTCTGAAGAGCAAGGAACATGAAAAGAACCCTTGTCCAGGAAGATGGTGCGGGGGTTCCAGCAGGCAACCCGAGTTTTCGTTGTATGCAGATTATATACTCGACGCTTGGTTTCGTCTTAGCTTTTTTGCATATCAGAAGCTGTTAGGTATCGTAGCGTTTTGTATGCATAGCTTGGGTATGTGGGTATGCTATCATATATGTATACGTATATGTATGTATGCAAAAGAAATATTAAAAACGTACATTCATATTACGATAGTTGCAAATGCTTAATAACTGAGTGAGTATAGAAAAGAAAATTATGTTGAAAATGATAGCAGAGGATATTTGAGACCCATTCTCTCCATTCCACCAGGTCACAAATGGCTATAGGATGACGAAATGAAGGAACATTAAAATTTGAATGTTATTTTACATTTTACATTTTAGCCTATACACAAATGAACTACGAAACACTCAAACTTTGACTCATTCATGTACACGTGCAAGTGTGTATCCAGTTTCCAGTACATCCATAAAAATGCAAACGATCCATTTCATTTTGAGTTTTAAGCTCGTCACAAGTCTTCGTACTACAGACACTTGTATTACACGTTCATTCCTTCATATCGTGAATGTATTAATGTATACTTTCTTTTCTCGTATATCATATCATATATACTCAGCTTCATTCGATTCGCAAGAAAAGTTGAAAGTACATCACAATAATATTATGAATATGAAACACATATAAAGCTATAAAAATTTCAACGTTATACGTTATTTGCGTTGTTAGTCGAAATTCATGGAAAAGTCATCTAACATAAGCAATAAAATTAAATATTGATGAATACAATTGACGATTAAAGCAAGTATTATCAGTTAAATGCTTTTTTATTAGATTTAGAACAATAATTTTCCTTCATTTTTATAATTAGGTATGTTGTAATATAATATGTGCGCGTTTGTCATTTGTGAAGTTTGTGAGTTTACATTGCATTGCATGCGACATAAAAAATACTAAATACAAATTACATACGAAAACAATCTCGGATCGGATGTATTGTCAATTGTGTAAACTTCTGCTACAAGAAAATATTATCGTTCATTTCATATACATAAGAGAACATATTAAATTATACACAACTAGTTCGACCATACAACACGACAGACGTTGTTTTCGTTGTTGTCATTTAAAGTGATTCCGAGTTTTGTCGGAGCCAACCTTATCGTCAATCGTTGATCGTTAAAGCTCGGAGGAGTACAGTTTGCCATTTGTAGTGATATAACTAGTCACTAGTCTAGTAACTAGTCACTAGAATACAATTCTA
>JAANSM010004203.1:0-11679 GCA_036850725.1 Orchesella villosa
CTCCTTTCACCGGTATAAAAGAGGAGCCAAATTGCAAAAAAGTATCATTTTGCTTCTAAGTTTTCTTCTGATAACTCTCGAGCTATACACTCTCTCAAGTTCCCGAAAACCTTTCCAAATTTTCCAGTTAAAATTTGTATTTTTCTTTCTCGGGAAAGTTAATTAAATCAGAAACATTGAGCAGGCCAAAATAACTATTTACTCACTATACTAATACGTGTGATAATAGTTTTTGAGTGTTTTTCTACGACCCATAATCCTAACTTAGTAATAATCGTATAAATCTCAGCATCCATTCCTGTGATTTCCAGTGACGACAAATCAACCTAGGTAAATTGTAAGTGCATGGAGGTACTAAGTTCCCGAAAATATTTCCAATGTTTCCATTTTTATTTTTATTTTTTGTGTCTTCGTAAATTAGTTTAAATTCGAAACACTAGGAACGTTTACACTGCCTAGTAGGTCTATTACCTTCCAGTTACTCGAACCTGTGGAAAAGTTTATGGAATTTTCAAAGTTTCAAAGTGCTTCCTATGCGCGTTCAATGGCACAAGTAGACACTAGAAATACATAAACCACTCATACTTTGGTTTTTTGAAATTTTTGCATCCGTCAAGGAAGAGTGACTACTTATAACTTGTTACATTAATTTGTGTAAACTTTTTCAATATTGGATTGTTATTTTGTTTTTTTCGGGTTATGTATGACCTTAAAAAAAAATTTATAAATTTATTGCTTGCTCTGTTGTTCTAGAGACATGAAGGTTCCAGAAATTGTAGAAATTGATGGGGTTCCTGGATCCAGCGGTACCGTGCCAAAACCAACACACAGCTGGAAATGTCCAACGGTTGACAAAGAGCTTGGGAACGTAAGTTTTGAATGGAATCAGCCAGTAACCGAGGGAACACGATTCAATTCAATTTACAAGATAAATAGGTGGGAGGGAGGAGGAAACAAAGCGCAAAAGGAAATGGATATTCGTAAAGAGGACCAAGTCTGGAACTTTTCGTTGCATCGGGCGGTACAACAAAAGCGGGCAGATCATCACCTTAGCTGTGCAAGGGATAACCAAAGCCAATACTCTTATATCTTTCCAAAGTAAGTATGGCGTATTTTATTTCATTTTCATTAGTATTACGGGTGCATTCTTCTATTTGAAAATGGCTTTGTCAATTCCTTATAAGTGACTTAATGACAAATATTTTTTGGTTATGGTTTAATAGTGACGATATCAAGATTCTGGTCCCTGCAAAAGACGCTTGTGAACCAAATTTTAAGGCGATTATTCTTTTCAACCTGAGTGACTGCGCCGGATGTGAGGCTAAAGTGAGATTTCCATCAATGAATTTTGCAAACACCAAAGTAAAAATGAATTTTCGATACGATGGATCAATACAAACGGCAAGTTTAAAATGTAAGTCGTTCATATCTTAAATGTTGTCTCATCATTAATGTCCTAGTTGACTTACCTTGAATTCCCATAACATGTTTATTTATTTTTTACAGTCATGCCAGGATATTCCGATTTAAACGATCTGTGGATGCCCAGTTCGAAAAATGTCTTCTACTTCGGAAGAGTTTACGAGGACACTGAACATGCGTTTTTACCGGAAAAGAAGACATTTCAGGTAACAACCGATTGTGTCATGTTTAAATCTAAGTAGAAATGCAAGTTTCTATATTGTTAAATTTATTTTCTGTTTTCAGAACGTGGATCCAGAAAAACTGAGCATCGAGTATTTAGCTGAGGATCCTGGGAGTTCACAAGAGATTACCGGTACTAACGTTTTGATATGCAAACTATTGAATAGACCTCATTTTAAGTACATTTCATCTGAGGGAAAATCGTTACCAGGGAGGTTGGAACTGTTGGAGAGTAAGTTTGAAACTTGGTTTGATTATTCACTCGTACTTCATACTATAATATTAAACATTATATCACTTCTAATTTGTATCTACAGTTGCGGCTCCAAAGTTGAAGAAAGCAGTGGAGACGATGTTAAAGGAAAGGAAGACCCAGAATGACCCCGATAACAAGAAAACACTACTATTCCACCTTACTACCGACAGTGAGGCGACTGACAAGCTCTGGAGATGGATTAGTTATAATGACAAAACAGTTGTGGAGAACTCACAATTTAACATAATAATTCAGCTGTTGGAATTTTCACTGGAGAACGAAGTTTTGGATTTACTTTATACAGTATGCAAGGAAATCAAGAATAAACATGTTACCACCAATAGCCTATTAAGGAGCTATCAAGTTTTTTTGAAGTACAAGAAAGCCGTGGATATTGAGATTGTTTGCCTAATGAGGGGATGGATGGGACAACAATTATCAAGGTAAGAATAACTTGGTATATTTTTATAATAATTAACAAAGGATATATTGTTACACTGTTTTAACTAACTATATTTATATTTTAGTCGGTTTGCGAAAGCTCTCGAGGAAGAAAAAGGCAACAAGTTAGCCGCCTATGATGTCGCTAAGAAGTTATTTGGTGAGGAAATTGACGAAAATACAGTTGGAGAGCTTTACGGAGACGTTTGCAGAGTTTATAAATTCTAATGATAAAAATCCCTTTGGTCACGAAAATTGTGTTTTTTTTATTCAATTACTCAGCTGGGAAGGATAGGATTCCCGTTACTTTTGAATAATTCAAAAATTCGATATATTTGTTACGTTTTATTTACTACTGTCATTTCACTGATTTTCAAATTTTGTAAATACTAATGATCTTAATTGTGCAGATTTTGTATTCTTTAATGTGAAAAATCCTATTTCGTAATGTACATTGTGGATTTGCTTTCAGTCACTCTGCTGGGCAACACAGTTTCGAGTTAATTTTGATGGATTTTTTGTGTAAATTCCAAAATGCGATGAATTTGTTAACTATTCACGTTTGTATCAACCTATAATCACATAAATATTTACTTTGAATATTGCTTTTTTGTAAATACAATTAGTTTCAAGTTGCTCTTATGAACTAGGTAGTTTGTTATTATGTTTGTACTTTTTCCAAAATAAAATTGGAATTTATTAAGTTGCAAGGCATTGTATAAAGCTAGAGCAACGCAATCAATTTTTTGCGCTTAAAACTACTACATCGGTTAAATAAGTTGTCTACGGCAGACAAATTACGCCGAAACGAACTTTAGCATTCATCAATCATAAGTATTTTATAGTTTTAGAACAACATCATTGATTTTTAATCTTGTTTTTCACCGCAGGAAATGAGAAATATTCCTGCCTTTACCCGATTGCGCAAGTCGACAGCTCTAACAAAACGTCGCTAAAGTTGCAAGCGAACAATATTAACAAAATGGTCCTAAACACTAACTAAAACTTCCCCGATTTGTTGTTGCTGCGGCGTACCAAATTACACGGTATTTGTGTGTCAGTATCAAGCATGCGTACATATATTCACCATCTTAGTAGGCCTCAGCAATCTCTTTTGAAAGAATTCTTTAAACTTTACAACAATCATAGTATTAATTTTGCGATATTTGACCGAGGACTGCTCCTTGTAATTCGAGTAATCCGCGCAGAACGATTGACATTGCACAGGCTAAGCGTTGCATAGAACGCCAAAACACTACTTCCAATGGTGCCCGACCTTTCCCTTCTCTATTCTTCGTAATCAAAATAGGAGAATTGAGCTTTGGAAACGTGTTGAAGAACCGTTTTCTTACCGCAACATACCCCATTGATTACTGAAGATGACCTCCACATTTCTTCTTAGAATCTGATGAGTCTGAAACCAAACTGAACATATCACATCCCAAACTGGTGGAACACAATGCAATCCTGGCATTAAATATATTAATTATACTCCACGTTAAAATCGTAACCACGCAAGATTGGGAGCGGAGTATTGTTATACTGGCCAACTTTGAAAGGAATATACTCATCACTATTTACATACTTTCGTCTTTTTCAGCAATGATCGCCCTTGGCTCTTATAGCTATTGGACACTTTGTTCAAATCCTTTCAGAAATGAATCACAAAAATATCTTTAGTTTACATTCCATTTAGTAACAGAGATGTAATGAAATGGCAAATTATGTCGAAAGATTTGAAATAAATGTGAAAATGAACAGATTAAAAAAATGGAAAGGACTGATCCAAACCCCTTTCATGAAGAAGGATTCAGTCTTTATTTTGCAGCAGAATAAAAGTTATGCATTTCCTGGTAGATATACGCAGGTCGTACTTTCAGTTAAAAATTACTAGTTTAAAATTAAACGGTGCTCAAAATATCAATGATTATGTACTCTGCACTCAACGAGCACGAGTTTCCGGAGCAACATGAGGTATTTACCGAAGTTTAATAATGCAGTCAATATTGCAACAAAATCAAGAATAAGCAAAAATACTCAAACCTTTGACACGGGGTTTCAATGCGAAATTCGATATTAATTATAACAATCAATACATGCGGCTCCGTAGGAACTTCAATTACTCAAACAACTTGGAGTTAAAGTATTATCAAAACGTTATATTGTTTCACATAATAAAAACGACCTCAAAGTTCACCCATTGTGATATCATATATTCTGGCAGATAAATTTTATAATATTGAATCAAAATAGAAATTATTCAAATACCATTACGAACTAGTTTCTAACATTTCGGCTTCCCCATTATTATTAAAATTAAGGGTAATGTGGAAGGTTGAATGGTCAATGTAAAGAAGGAAATATATTCTTTGCTACGCTGACAGAACTTAGGATATATATTGTTCGTATTGCTGTGTTCCATAAAAATAAAAATTACACAGAGAAATAAATGGGAGTGCGGCCACAGTCCACACAACGACCCGTAGAAGAGCACCCAATTCATGCATAAGATCATCATTGTCAACGCCACAATACAACGCTGTGGCATTAGTATCACTTAAGTGTATTAAATGGTTGATGACAAGATCATTGCTAACCCTATGAACGGTGTTAGATGGAATCCGTTGGAAATCATCTTCCGGATGAATTTGCATATTCCGTATTTTGAAATCGTTGTGGCACAATGTTGTAGCATTCATTAGCTGGAGTCGTGAAAAAAAAGTAGAAGCCAGTCTTTTGTAGCATTATATTCGACGTCTTGCGGTTTATTTCAGGACAAAGTCTAATTCTAATATAATACCTTTTTATTTGGCCGTTGCAAGGGTCAGACGTTTTGTTGTGTAATCAGGTTCAGACTATTGCATAATCTATGCACGTAATTCGTCATATTTGACACTAGGTAAATTACCAGATGTCTCAACGTCAGAAACGAAACGAAGTTAGGAGCAAGTGATAAAAGGCATCAAGCACTCTGAAATGTAGCAAATGGTTTTCCGAGTGCTACAGCGTTCAACGTTCACTCACAAACATTTTAAGATTCGATAGTAAACTTTTACAAGACTGTAGGCACCCTAATCTACTGCATATCCTTTGGAAACAATCAGGTTAGTTCAAAAGGGGTTTTCTTGCCAGGCGTCAATCATAAAATTGGTACGAAAAGGTGTTTTATTTTGCTACACAATTCTGATAAATTATAAACCATTCGTTGTAAAA
The DNA here is from genome assembly GCA_036850725.1 of Orchesella villosa. Taxonomy (NCBI): domain Eukaryota; kingdom Metazoa; phylum Arthropoda; class Collembola; order Entomobryomorpha; family Orchesellidae; genus Orchesella; species Orchesella villosa. The sequence goes on from JAANSM010004203.1 coordinate 5,555, forward strand.
CAGTTTGCCCACAAACTCCTACTGAGTTTTTGACACAGATAACAAGCACAAACTTACAAACATTACGGAAACAAATATGAACACAACTTGTGTAGCTGCGTCATACTACCAAAACCCGGAAAAAAATCGAAAATTGATTCTACTCGAAAGCGCCAACGTTGCCTCAATGGATACCATCTCACATATTCACGACATGAAGAATGATTGTTCACACAGTGACATATCTCAAGCCATCGGAAATCCCTACAACAAATTATTTAGTTTAAAATCCAGTATCAGGCTCTTCTTTTTCTGATCTCTTCAAAGTTAGGTCACAAAATTGCTCACTAGGCCACTACTAAAGCAATAAAAATTTTCGGGAAATGGATTATCTCAATCTCAGATACGTTTGGAAAGTTTTTGTTGGCAAACACAATAACAAATAACAGGGTTATATACTGGGACACCACCACCTTATCCATAGTTGGGGGTAGAATTAGCTCTGATATTGCCACGGACGCTGGAGTTTGGACAAGAACAAAGTTTTTCAGTGCTGTAAGGAAAGCTGGCAAGATCTCAAAAGGATTGCAGAAAGCAGCAGAGCCAATTGTTGCCGTTGCTGATCTTAGTTTTGGAATCTGGTCTCTCAGGGAATCTGTTGGGAGGTTCAAGAATGCGAAAAATAAATATGATAGAGATGATACAATGGCCTAAAAAGTTTGTTGACTCGCCGGTAAAAGCAGCTTGACAGTTTCTTTCGTATTTCCACTACCAGCCCCAGTTACAATAAATGTTGGATTTGTGATTTTGATAGTAAATCAAGTACCAAATGCTTTTTTCAAAACTGCAATGAACTAGCAAGAACCCACTTTGAAATCTCCTTGCTGGACTCGGAGAAAATGGGTTCTCTCTAGTCGCTTGTTCGACCTATTAGGAATGAGGAGAAATTAAGTGGAGAAGAAGGAAGCAAGCGACGTAACTGTGCAGCAAATCAGCGATTTCTTAAGACAAACCGTCAATCTATGTAGCATTGTCTTCCCTTCTCGAACCCTTAATACAATGGGGGCTGTGAGCTGTTCAAAACACATTGTAGTTACAATTGAAGAATTCTTCGTAAAAAAGTTTGTATACAAACTCCAACTGAGATGCTGACGAGGAAGTCAAGCATTAACTAAACACTGAATATATGAACAAGAGTTTTTATGTAAAGTTGAGTCAAACTGCCAATACCAGGAAAGAATTAGCAAAGTGATTCAACTTGAATATTAAAATTCTCACGTTACCTCAATGCATACGATCCCAAATATTCATGATGTGAAGACCAGCTCTTAACACTGATTTTTCTGAAGCCATCGAAAAGCTACTTAGTTAAATAGTCACTACAAAATCCATGTTCAAACCTCTTGCAAGAGTTGTATCAAAATAATGCTCACTATGCCAACATGACAGCAGACAAAATTTCGGCAAAGAAATGACATAAGAATAGACACGGCTGCATTATGTATGAAAAGACAAACTGGGCAAATGGTTTTATTGATGCGAGCGAATTTTGCAAGTTTGTCAAAGAGTTTGCAATTAGTGATGTTGCTTAAGTATCCGGTTTCCCACAAAATCAGGTCTGAGGCGGAACACTTCCACAAATGGTTATGTTAGAACCGATGCAACTGCGGACGTTACGAATTCTGTTGACATATCTTTGACTGTAGCTGTAAGCTGGTAGTCTATTTGGATAATTCCGAGATCTCTTGAGCTGGATTCAGGGTGGAATTTTCAGTTTGTGAACGCTGGATGTAGTGTATTGCGTAGGCTTTGGAATGAACATTGAAACTCAGTTGAGCAAGAGAAATGGTAGTTTTTATAATATAATTTTGCAATTTAATAAAGAATGGAAATACGAGTTAATGCTATAATTATGATGCATACAAACGAATAACTCTGGTTTTTGACACTATTTATCTTCAGCTAAATATTACAAATTCTAATTAAAGATTTATGAGATTATAAGTTGATCCAAAGGTGAGCAGGCAACAAATATATCGCATTTTTGAGTTTACACAAAGAATCTATCAACATTAACTCGAAACTGTGTTGCCCAGCAGAGTGACTGAAAGCAAATCCACAATATATATAACGAAATAGGATTTTTCACAATAAAGAATACAAAATCTGCACAATTAAGATTATAAGTATTTACAAAATTATTACTACTCGAGAGTTATCAGAAGAAAACTTAGAAGCAAAATGATACTTTTTTGCAATTTGGCTCCTCTTTTATACCGGTGAAAGGAGGCCACGACCTGACCTTATACACATCTTCTCCACCTAATTTCAAATACATCTTTCAATTGCGTTTATTACTTTACCTTGGTCAGGTCAAGGTCATGACTTAACATTTCCTAACTTAAGAATTGTCCATGTAGCGTCTAGTTGCCCTTTGTTCTTTGTTTCAGATTTCAGTTTGGGTAGATTCTACACTAAGTACACGCAAACGTCACAAGTTCAAAAGGTCTAGTTGAATGATAGAAAAAGCTGACCTAATTTATTTTTGATAAAACAGTTTTAAACAGATTTTTATATGTCACATAATGCCATACGCTGATTCTGATGGACACTGGGAATATGTTAAGTACCTTCTTAAATCGCTTCATTAACTCAAACCAAAATGAAATGTACTACGTACTCATGAGGAAGAAAAAATAATTTGACACCTAAAAAGTCCACGAGAAAGGAGGCCACGACCTGACCTTCCACATCTCTTCTCAACCTAATTTCAAATACATCTTTCAATTGTCTTTTTATCTATATCGTATTATATTGTTTTGAGTTAGAACCGTTTGAAAGGATATGTGTCAAAAGGTCAAAAGTTCAAACGGAATGAGAAGAAATATTGGGTTTGACATTGCCCGTCAATATTTATTTGAGATTACAGTTTGGATAGTTTGTGTACTATGAGCACACAATGGTCAAAAGTTGAAAAGCTCAAAAGTTGAAAAGGTCAAAAGTTGAAAAGATCAAATTGAATGATAGGGAAAACCGACTTGACTTTTTTAGATACGTTAGTTTTACACAGAAGCTCTTCATGCCACATGATGACACTGCTGGATAATGGGACCACGTACAAAACCCAACCTTATCAAACTTTTGCTATTTTTATGTGATTGATAAACGTTAACTTTAGGAACCGTTTAATTATTTCACAACAGGATGAATTTCACCAAATGTACACACGAAAAAGAAAAATATAATTTGACACCTAAAAAGTGAACGATGGACCGCATAAGTATTTCATTGGACCATTTCTATTCGACACTATCCTTTGCACATGTCATTGCCTGTAATTTCTTACAGAATATTTGCAATATCATTTTCTATCTTGCCCCGTCTATGTCAGGTTATTACGATAAACGTGACTATATTCAACCTGCTTCAAGAAACGTAATAAACCATTTTATTTTCATCATCTTTAGTGGGATTCTCACCAAAGTCGAGTAAAATTTGGATGAATATAATTATAAATGGGTTCACAATCACCTTAGGAGATGCTAGTATGTGCTTTTGTTGCGAAGTGACTTAATGAGTATTTAAATTTATCGCAAATGCACCAGAAACCTTTTCGATACTTCTATTTCTCAGAATTCATATTTACAATTCGCAGTTTTCAGCATTTGACGAATTCTAACATTCTAACGCTTTCTAACAACCGTTCATCTTCTTAGGTTAGGGAATTTATTAAAAACATTGTAATGTGCTGGATTGTTCTGACCGTGTGTCATTCATCACATACCTTGCTTACTTGCTACTAACGTCTTAGCAGTGCAGCAAGCTTAACATTGGATGATATTTCTTCCAAAATGGGTGGAACCCAAAATAAATTGAACAGTTTAGTGCGAAAAATTGCAATGAAAGCATCATACTGGTGTATTATGCATGTATTAATGAGTAGTGAATATTAATACAAACCTTTATTCGTTTTAAATCATGATCATATTCCCCTCTTACATAGGTATAGCATACACTAACGGTGCGTAACAAATGCTGCATTTTTTACTAAATTTGCTCGACATTGTATTGGCTTTTGATGCTCTGAGGCATCTCATTTCCCTTGGTGGCTGCGTGAACTCACTTTCTCTACATTCGATACTAAACACCGGCATTGGAGATGCAGATGTCAACGACGGAGAAAGTCACCAGATACCATTCGTGAAACGAGATTTTATGTTTTCTGGGTCAATGACAGAATTTAGTGGCTCACAGTGTAGAAACTGGGGAAGCTCGTACGATGATGCAGGCTGAAAGCAAGTGTCAGCTCGATTAGTGTGTTTTTAAACATACACACAGCATGTGGAAACTTTCGGCATCCTTGGCAAATAATATGAAATGTTGTAAGCAACCGCACGATAAAAGTCCTGATGAATTTGAAATAACAACGACGCTACTGGACGATAAAAATGGGAACCTTAGTCACAATGTTTCTCAACCATGCCATTCAACGGTGGAACAACCTTACATTTTCAACACTCCAGTTCCATCACTTTCGTGTCCTCCCAACTATTATGTGCGTTTGTTGCGTTTTACTTCTTTTTGTGATTTGTGCCGACAAAGTAGATTTTTTTTACAATAAATTACATAAAGTGTAAGTAACACGTGCCGTAACAAGTTAAAGCAATATTAGAAAGCACTCGTGGAGATTAAATATACACTGACAACTGCAAAGCCAGCGTTACTTAAATTTAATTGGAAAACGGTAATAGAACAAAGTTTTCCAAGGCTGACATTACTACATCCAACATATTTATTATTCAGAACAACTTTGGGTCAATCGGAGACCAACCATGTATAGTTTTATACATTCTGATTTCCAGGTGGGTATAACGCGTTTCTTGTTTTCTATTGCCTTTCAAACGCTGCGAAAACGTAATTCTTGCTGTCTTACTTCCGATTGATTCAATACGACCTTTCATTAAAATGACTTTCAAAAGTTTTCATGTCGATACTAAACTCTTACTTTAACCTAAGGGACTTGTAGAATTACATAGACAGTAAAAACACGTTGGTTAGTCTATTGGGAAAACAAAAATAATTATCTTAATTCAATCGAAATTGAAGCTGAACTCAGCACCTAACAAATGTCAAAACCTGTTGACTATAGTGCCTTCCATATCTAGCAATTTTATCCAGGCGTTGGTGTAACTTATGAGTATTTCAAGGACGGCAACGTCAACTCCAATCTGGACGAATAGTAACTTTTTTCTGGTGTCATTTTTGAGGGCATAATAATTCTTGTAGGAATAAGTGTTTGTAAATCAGTACAATAGGAAATATCGAGATCTTGAAGTATAAGTAACTGAATCAATTAGAAAATTTCCTTAATGTTCCGTTGCTTTGAATTATATTCAACATCCATCATCCATGTGAATATTCCTTTCGCTACTTTTGTTTTTCATAGCACCCAGAATAAATGGTCTATTTTTTCTATTCTAGAAATTAAAGGTAACCTCTAATTAATGTAAGAAGTTTTCCTGGACAACCAATAACGAACTGAAAGGGCTTACGAAGCGCAGAACAGGATGCGGATTGCGGGGCACTGTGATATGTGTTAAATTTAGCAAAGACTTAGTTTCATTATAGAAAAATAATACATAGAAATGTTACGCAAACTCAACAAGACAGGAGCTAAAGCCTAAAATCGCCTTTACCTCTAAGGGTTTTATTACTGGCTTATTTGATGCGAAAATTTTCAATTAGCAGCATGGATAGCGATACTTTTTGAATTCTGGCGACAGGGAAAAAAACGCTTCCAAAAAAGGCATATACGACAAACCGTCACTTTGAATTTTATCTGCCCTAAATATCTATTGAACTGTAGTCCACAGATATTCAATTTTATTTCAGGTATTAAATAAATTGAATGTAGAATTAAGGCTTACGTACATGGTATTTAATATTTATTTGTATATTTTTCAATTTTATAATGTTAATCTAAACTACATATCAATCAGTGTCAGTCATACATCATTTAAAATTGACAGCGTGCTTACATCATTGATCATAGTGTTAACTAATCATCCGGTTGATCGCGAGCAATAGGAAGAGCATATCGTATCATCATATCATATCAATAAGAATAATAAGAGCAATAAGAAGTG
>JAANSM010004204.1:0-11678 GCA_036850725.1 Orchesella villosa
ATTTAGATTTTTAATTGACATTTAAATTAGATTTATCAGAAATCGATAAAATCCGGAATGTATCTGTAAGATTACATGTATTTACATGTGCTAAATTTCTGCGATTAGTTGAAATTATCTGTGCCTAGTGGTATAACGGCGTATAACTGGTGAAAAGATAAAATTTGATTAACTTATAAAGTTATAAATTAGGGATGCTACTTTAAAACCTTCAATATTAAGAACAAGTATTTAGACTATTTCACACTTATACAATAATACAGAAATTAAGTAATCATTGATTCAACAATTTATTTTAACAATATACCTTCAGTTTCTCAATATTATCTTCCAATACATAGTACGACCATTGAATATAATTACTTATTTTTATATTTTAATTACATCATTTCTGGTCGAAACGACTACGTGCATTTTAACAAAAATTAAAATATTCATGAAGTATAATACATTTCATGAATGTGTTACAAACTATGGCGAATATTTGTTGTGAAACTACGTTACTGTTACAATAACGAGATAAATAGGGTGGTATCTCTAGATCGAAGCAAAAAAATTAACAGTCAACAGTGTTTAATGTGATATACATGGCGACGACGTGAGTAAAACCTATATTTCATCAATTGTATTGCTACAACCAAAAAACTAAGCTAAGGTAGCCCCTCACCATTTAAAAGCATGTGTTCAGGGTAGTAAATAAGCGACTCCTGTCGTTGCCACATTATAAGAATCCCCTTTTGAATCAAAATTTAAAATTGGTCGTTTTTAAGGTTGTCCTAGGCTTTCCTGCGTTATAAGCATGGCCACGTCATTAAAATTTCATCGTACCTAATTCAAAAAGAAATTAAGAGAAAACTAAAAATTCAGCACGGTTGATTCTTTCTGAATTACGGAGAAGGGATTTCTTGGTACTTTTATGTTAAAAGTTAATTGAATTTCCAGTTATTTTATTTTCATCCGGGTATATATTTTAGGTCGGATTTCGGAAGTTTTCTTTTCAGAGAAAAAGTGAAAGGGTTAGATTTTCCTATGCTCACAATCGGTCACTAACATTTGTGAATATTCTGAACAAAATTGAGGTAGAAGGTAATCTACAGGAACGTCGATCTCTTTTGACGTACTGTTGCCTGTTAACACAAATGAAAATGGCAATTAAACGGTTGCGCTTCACTTAATGATTACATTTAAAATGTATTTTTAAATTGCAAATGTTTCGTTCACCATCAAGTATCAGTGTCAAGGCCAGTCTTAAAGTTTATCAGTGTTCCATGTGATTTTAGAACTTTGGGAAAAACAAAAACACAATGCAAATATAAGCCAATTTACATTTTATGCAAGACTTTGATTTGAGTACTATATAAATACCATAGAATCCAATATATTACGTGTATGTATTAAAGTGTAAATGTGTTTATTGTATAATATATAAGAAATTACTATTACCAAATAAATTACCATTTCAAACTGATTGAGGACAGGCACCATGTCAGTTTTGTGAATGAAGAACTAAAATGCAAGGTAAGCACACACCAAATTAACGATTCAAAAATCCAGTAAGACGCTTCAAATATCCACTTTTTCGTTCACGATTGGCAATATATTTTAACATCTTCCATCTTGAAACAATCAAGTGAAAGTCTGTGTTCGTTTGGCTCAGGCTGGAGAAGACAACTGTTGGCTGGAACAATATTATTAAATATTATAATATGGATTTTTGTTTAGAAAGTTTAAGAAAATCAAATCCAATGCATAAAATTTATAATATATTTTACCAAACCGAGAACTTAGGTACCTCTACTGGTATAATCAACATTCAGCTTCATCGTCAATGCACTTTTATTTGAAATTCAGTTACTAATAAAAATGAATTCATAAAATTTATCATTTTTAAAGAATAGCACTTCACTTGCATTGGCATTGTACTTATGACTTACAAAACTAAACTGAAAAACGAAATATGAAGATATTCACTAGCCTTATGCCAAATCCCATTAAAATGTTACAATAAAAATTGCAAACTCAAATAAATCAAGATCTGCACTAAACCCTAACACATAAAAAGTTTAAAACCTGAACCCTTGCCTTAGTCAGTAGTATAAATTAGATAGACGCAGACAATAAAGTGGTGAACATGTTATGGTACGCGTCTTACTGCAAGATGAGTGTAGTACTTGGATATTATATTATGTGCTTATGCTTTTATGTTTACCTTTTTCAAACAGGATTTAGAGTCCCACCAATATTTCTATTGCTCTTTTTATACCATCTTAAAGGGTGAATGGGAAAGAACAAAGTAAAGTTGCATTCTGTAGGTACAAATATACGTAACGTAGTGGTAGTTAAGCTGCTTGTGAAAGTAAGATATGAAAGAGCATTTTAAGTTCCACTTGCAGCTATATGTAGCATTCATTAAATTAATAAATATATACAATAAAGGTGGCTTATGAATTATATTGTAATTATGTAGGTGAAGTTGGTAACAAGAACGACAATTTTAGTTTATTGCAACAATTTCAGTGCTGTTACATTACATGTTTAACCGCTAACAAAACCTCATGCTAATGAACCAAAAGCACACCTTGCAATATTAATGATAGTGTCGAGTAAAGTGAATAAAAGGATTCATCATGATTCTCGTTAAGAATTTCATTTACTATCTCAACCAAAAACATTTCCTGAAACCCGGTTTTTTATGATGGTTCATTTATCATTAGGAGAAATCGTTAAATGTTGGAGTACATGTTGAATTAGCTTCATATTTTACAAAGAAAAATTGATAGAGGTAATATATACCTACCACGGAATACCTACCTGCAATGGAATTAAGAAGTGAAACATAATGTACCATAATCTCACAAGTGTGAGAACTAACCGATATTTTCATGTTAGTAGAGCTGCAATGAGATAATATTTCCATAAACTTGAAAGGATTCACATCAAACGACATGGGCCGTTGAGAAAAGGAAACTTTATTTTTGAGCCGCGATTTCACCGTCCAACATCAAGGTTACACTTATGGTAATCGTTTCAAATCCTATTTTATTACTTAGGCTTATTGTTTAGGGTTTCATTACTTACTTAAGTTGGAGATTAATAGAGTGTATTAAGTTGTTCCTCTTGTGATTATTTATCTGTAAAGTAATATAAGAAATAGTCACAAAATAACCACTATGCTCTTAGTGAATGAATGTACGATTTATGATTCTATTTAAAATATACTAAGTATTCAAAGATCCGACGCGGATACAATATATCTAAAATTGTGGAACCCGAATTGTACAGCATTTAATTTCAAATCCGAAATAATAACAGGATTCCGCTAAGAATCATAAGTGTTGTGGTAAATGAGAAGATAATTAAAAGTGAAAGAAAGGGTTTAATTGCGGAATACAGCAGAGAAAAAAATTTAATCAGCTTCAGAAAAATCGACTTTCCTTTCCAATTGCCAGTGCAATTGGTTTAAACGAGACTTAAATTGAAATGCACCTCGGAATTGAGAATGGGTCGCCAAGAAGAGCCGAATTTCAAAAACTCATTCACTTGAAGGTGATGTTTAGCAATTATTGATGCGGTTTTGAATACCTGCTTCATAACAAGTTAATGCTTCAAAAGTGAATTTGAAACAAAATTTCTAAAACCATGAACAAAATAAGTCCACGTGCATAATATTTTTGAATATTTTATTTGAACACATGCGTAACAAGTGGCTACCCTATTTATGTGGCAATGTGGCCATAATAAGTGTGAAAACCATTTCACTGCGATAAGCTGTTGGTTCTGTATCAGAATCGAAAATGAAACAAATGTCAATTTGATTAAAATGTGCTTGACCTGTATATTTATCCTTACCCTCATGTGTGGGGTCACAATTTGTATGAAAAATATTTCATTATGACCACCTGTTCATTCTGTGTGAAAAGGACAGGATTTATAAAAACTACCATACTATCTTAAAAGTTGTAGGAGTGTAGGATATCAGTGAGTGAAATCACAGTTCAAAAAAGTAAGTTTTCTTTTCTCAAAATGTATTCCTTTCAAGTTCATGGAACTATTTATTATCGTATATCAGCCCAAGAACATGAAAACCCAATTCGGTTTTCATGCAGTAAGTAATTGTAGTAATTCGTGTAGTAACTATAGAGTTAGAGTTAGTTTTATTGCATTAATTGGGCCAACAGCCCACACACAATTTTTTTACAGGTCTCGTAATTATATAATGTATAACAAAATTTTTACGATAAACTATATGTGAAATTTAACACTGAGAGATAAGTTTGGCATTATATGAATAAAAATAAGATGGGAAGTATTAAACAGCTTCGTCCGTGTAGTAACTATACGGTGTTTCTTTATACTTCCGTATTGATAAGACCCTGACCTAAAGTATTAAACCATTGTTAAGTCTTGCAGCAATAACATGTGGTTGGCCTCGGATATCATTTTACTTATCTATTTTCCTTTGTAAATTACAAAACCCGAGCGAATTTAACCTTAACTTTAGCACATTTAGAATGGGTTGTGGAATTCATCGTGAAAACCGGATTGCGTTGAGTGATTTTTGGTTTAACTGCAAATGATACTAGGTATTAAAATATCCAATCAGATATTAAAATACTTCAACCTTGTCAATAAAAAGTCGCTAGATAACAATCACATCAAATGAATCCCACGGGAATTTTTTTTAAACAAATTGACTACACCAACATAATCCTTTGTACTTTCAGCTAAAAATCTATGTAGATTACAAAATTCTGTTTTGATTTATTACTTATTTTTGTTTGCATAGACCGAACCATGATCACGTTGTCTGTTGTTCGGTATATCAAAATGATATGAAATTGTAAATGCAAATTTTAGTTTAACGAATATTTCTATAATGCGTATAACAACTTCCCGAATACACTCAATACTCATTAATTGAAATTTCTGTTTCATCCATTATTTTATTATTGGGAACATACATAAATCGTTAAATTTGCAAAAAATTTATTGAATTTCATATAAAAATGTAAAAAATTCATAATACTATATATGATGAAAAATTCATAATAAATACATAGCTGATACTACATCATACTTTCGTTATTTCACCCTCCCTCCTACAACCCTCTTGATTTGGATGATGGTGAATATCCTCCAAAGATTTTCCCACCGTTTCTGGCACAACTAAATGAATGCATAAGAGCACCCACAAGCGAAAGTATTGAAAATATGAAGAAAGTGTTTGCCACCCCAAAACTATCATTCATATCCTGATAATAGCGAGTAAAAGCGAAGGATGACATCCATCCAAATGCTGAAGCCAAACCGGAAACAATACCTAAGAAAGTTTTAGAAAATTATTGCTTTAATGCTTTAATATTTAAATTTAATATATATTTTGAACATTTTGTACCTATAACGTTACTCGGAATTATTTCGCTAGATACCGTCCACGTGAGAACAAACGGACCTCCGCAATATGCTGCGTGATATACGAGAAATAAAACAAGTGGAATCCATCCAGCTAAACTAGCTGCTATGACATTTTCAATTTCCATTCTAAACTCATAAAATAGTCCAATAAACAGTAGTGACAGGCTCAAAATTATGTAGGACACAATTAATAATATCCTCCGTCCAACTTTGTCCACATAATAGGTTGTTGCTAAAAGTGGTACAAGTTGAGCAACACCAACAGCTATTCCAGATAGATGGGAATCAAAAGGAGAACCGGTTTTCTCAAAGATTCTTACGGTGAAGTAGCTAAACACCATCCCTCCACAAGCTTCTTTGAAAAACATGAGGGTATTCGCGACCAGTGCTGGCTTGAGTATTGAGCTATTTCTAAAGAAACCTGCGATTGTCAAGGCTTTACTATTATTTTCTGCTCTGATAACTGCGTCTTGAATCTGTGAAAATAGATTTTTGTTTGTTTGCACTTTCTTCCTTTAAAATATTCTTCAATATTTGTGTTTACCTCTTTAATTTCTAAAAGTATCTCCGGAGATGGTGTCCTTTTATCACAAGCTCTCAGCCAACACAACGAGTTTGTGGCTTGTTGTGTTCTCCACTTGGCCATCAACCACCTTGGTGATTCGGGAAGAAAGAGAATGCTTACTCCAAACACCACGGAGAGAAATGCAGAAATGGCTGACAGTTGATCATACGAAATGAGTGAGCCAACGGCATAAGAGAAAAGGACTCCAAGTCTTACCGACACGAACCAAACCACGCTCAAGCTACCACGTAAATTTGGCTCAGATATTTCACTCAAATAAACTGATCCTGCGATTATTGAAAAGCCGAGTCCCAGTCCATCAAAAAATCGACCAACATATAACATCCAAACCTGAACTGGAAGTGCAAGCGCCGAGGATCCGATTACAAATGGGATGGCAGAGAAGAGTAGAGTGTTTCTTCGACCAAATTTTCTTATCATGTAACCTGCCGTTGGAGCACTTACTAGTAAACCCAAGTGGACAATGGAAGCAATCCATGATAGATCACTGGCGAGAAGTGAAAAATGTCCAGATGCCTGAATAGACGGGAGACCAGGAGAAGACCAACCTGTTATAGTGCCACCTAAAAATCCTCCTATACAAAGAAGTCCACATGCTAAATACTGTGGATAATGACTCTTAATTTTCTCCTCTGGTTTCAAAGTTAACCTTGTTTGAGCCATTTTGAGACGAAATTCTTGTTTGCCCGCTTGAATTAAAGTGAATCACTGGTGTTTATATTTTCTTCTCTATATTTATGCGCTTCCCATTTTATCAAATTTTATTCGTTACAAAACCTATGTATTTGGAAAGAAAGTAGGTACCGAATACGGAAGATGTGTTGATCTGATTTTCATTGGATTATGAGTCATTCTTTCTTCTGTGTTTATTAACCTTGCATAGTCCATAAAGTTGTGAGTTAGAAAATCAATTTATGTTTGGTTTTACATAGGTATTCCATGTTATTTAAAAAGGTATATAGCCGTGGGAATGTGTTAACAACCCCACTTGGTTTAGTAGGGGTGCAAGTGAACCGATAGCGCATGATGAAAATAAATTATATATATATATATATGGAAATATAATGATGCGACACATGTGTCGACGCCTAATATAATCTATATTCCGCATTTCGTTAACAATATTGCAGCATAAAATGTCCAGTACTGCATGAGAATTTGGTTGGTACAAAATTTAATAATAATTTTACAGCAATATAGTAACATTCATTGCCTATGCTATCGCATATATTGTATATTACTTCTATATTAATTATTGCATGTTAAAATGAGTTCCAGGGTCAACTTTGAACACTGCATCCAGATGAATTGTAATACTGATCCACTACACTAACACATACCTATGTAGGTAGTATTAAGTGCAAACTAACGTAAATTCCTGAACCGCTCGCAGTAAATCGTCTTATTTTCTCACGGAGTCTGTTTTATCAACTGAGGATTTGCAATGGAATAAAGTACTAGTTGTTTCATTTTATTACTCCCGTTTAATAGTTTACGCCAGCTGAAAAAGAGAATACGTATGTACAATCATACTTTGGTTGGCTCATCAGTGTTTCAAATATGTTTTATAATGGATAATTTATCTTGCTAGAAAATCTTCCGCATGGTTTCAGTTCTATTTTCAACAAATTACTATTAAGTATCATATATCGACATCGTCATATCTTTGGGAAAGTCATAATGAGATGTATTTATAAAATGCACCCTCAATAGTAGCTTTGTTGTATTCATTGAGGTACTTACCAGATAAATTATTAAATTGAAAGTTTATTATTATTTCAAAAATGTATTTGATTAACTTAGTTACAGTGTGTATTATAGGATGACTTTTTAGACTCACAAATTGATTTAAGAGGTTCGAAGACTGATCATTCTCAGTGTAGAACATATCATAAATTTATTCATAAATGAAGCAAAGACATATATAAAATGGTTATTGGTTCTATTTCCATGATATATAACCTTTTAGTTCCAGCTACTTTTCATACCTAATCAATCGTAAAACGTTTATGCGCTACAATATGTAGAAACGCCAGTCATTCGGCCTACGATGACGACAAATATGCTTTTAAATAATTCATGATGATCAGCGTTATTAGAAATTGAGACGGCTTACTCAAGCATGTTTCTTTCGGAATGGCTCATGCTGTCGTAAAAACAGCAAGAGATGCTGGAAACGTGTGAATGAGATAGTGTGCAGTGCACTATGGGCTGAGTCAATGGAAGATGTGAGGACAACGCTTTAGCATTACGCTTTATGGGAAATTTTTTGGAAAATTTTACACGCCAAATTGATGCCTATCAGATACAGCTTGAAATTCTGTATCGACTGGTCGAAAAACCAGTTTGTAATTTTCACCGGTTTTCCAAAAAATTGAGGACAAAGTTCAAAAGCAGAGCTTGGGCAGCCTACTGTCGGGCAGCTGGGAATAGTGTTTTACCCTTGAGGGGATAATTATATACGGAAGAATTTTCGCTATATTGTGTTGTATAAGTTGTTTTTGATAAGTTTTTGATGTTTCACAACAACTTATATGCTTAGTCAACGTGGCATCAGCGATGAACTGGGAAGGCTGTCCAAGCTCTGCTTCCACATTTTGAACTTTGTCCTCAATTTTTAGGAAAACCGGTGAAAATTACAAACTGATTTTTCGACCAGTCGATACAGAATTTCAAGCTGTATCTGATAGGCATCAACTTGGCGTGTAAAATTTTCCAAAAATTTTCCCATAAAGCGTAGTGCTAAAGCGTTGTCCTCGCGTCTTCCATTGACTCAGCCCATAGTGCAGTGTACTGCAATGTGTGAACATTTAATATCATTCGACTTTCATTTCCTCAACAATTAGGGATATTTGATGATGAATATAATGAAGTGTAAAGAAATATATGAATTTATGCATGTGGTATCGGCTCATCGGCCAAATATTGACTAAGATGAGTTCTCAGTTCTCACATTCGGTTTAATTACACGGTGTTAATTCTTAATCCAAGATGCATTGATAAAACCCTGAGTTCATTTATCATTTTAATTGGAAAGAAAAGTAAAGCGGAAAATTTATTATAGTACATATGTATTTATTATTGGTTATTAACTTTACATCCACATCAGTGTATAGCTTCAGTTAATTTACACTTCGCTTCAACAAGATGGGAATTTCTTGTGATATGGTGGAAAGAACCGGAATCCAATATGTGATTGTAAATTAGGTAAGTTATAATACAATTGGAATTTGGCATTGAAATTATTGTAATGTGGTTATTCGCAATATAAGACAGTATTCAAACTTCAAAATATTTACGTATAGTCTCGCTATTTCTCAATATTGACCTAGGTCACGCTTCAATAACAAAGACACAGCAATATATTTCGTGTGTTAAAAGTCAGGCGCTTTAATACTGTCGGAAGTTAAAGTTGTAATTAGCATATAAGCTAACGAAACTATTTTGATGCAAATACGTACAAAGATACTAATATTTGTATATAAAAATCCAGGGATTATTAAATTCATATCAATCAATAAATATCAAGAAAATTCTCGGAAACGAGACTTTGGTTCGCATAGTGCTGAATGATGATAATATGTCACTCATAAATTAGTTTTTGCACTTCTATGATATCATTAAAAAGTGCAAAATACGACTGTAATATTCCTAAACCATCCAATTCACATCAATTTATAAAGGATTTACTATCATTCAACTATGAATAAATCACGATTTCATTCCTAATTATATTGTACCTGAGCCCACTAATTGGTTTCCTCTTTAATCTTGAAAAGTTTGTAAGTAGAACCTCTGTACATCGCTAATTTGGTCTGAAATTGGTAATATTTTTTTTCCTTTTTCCTGTTAATTGCAACTGTGATAGTGATAAGCATTGTTCATTTGTAGGCTTTGAAGTTTTTAATGATTAGATCTGCACTTGAAGTAAGCATGTATAAAATTTCAGCTGGCAGGTTTTACCTAAGTGTACTACGTACTCGCATGCTTCAGCAAAATTTGAGTTGGAGATGATTGATATGAAACGAGTGATTTGACAGCACTTATTTTCACACGTTATGCCAATCAAAAATTTGCTCTTCTTTCGCTTTTAGCTCTAATTTTATCTTACAAGTGCAAAAGAAAATACACGAGTGCTTAACTGATTCTGATTACGTCCACAGTAATGCAATACGATGTAAATTGTAATTAATAAGGATGCAAAAATTGCAAATAATTATATTATACTGGAGGCGGTAAAGATTACAGGCTTTAGAGAATACCTAAAAAACCAGTATGTCGTTTGTTAACTGTATGCAACAAAAATTAAGTCATTTTTCAAACTATGTGTACTTATATACAACGAATCAACACAACAGTCTAACAAAAACTCACAGACACTCCCAATGGTCAGTTCACTTGTAACTAATTCTAATACAAACAGGAAAGTAAATGGATTTGTAATCGTAGATTGATGTTTTAATTGGAAATGAACTCATCGTATAAAGAATGTGCACACGTGTACACATTTTTTTAATAGTCATTGCTTAAATGTAACCTTATAAACTACCTTAACAATGCATGCAAAGTTAAAAAGGTTGGGATAGTTTATTTTGTTTATTATATTCTAAATTTACCGGAAAAACTTTTACTATCTGAAATGCACTTTGCGCAAAAGCTAATAAAAAAATTGATATTTTTGAAACAGGCTGAACATGTAGCATTATTGGTACCTGGACTGGAGTTTGATACATAAATGGTTCATACAAGGTTGTTGGTCCATGTATCATAGAAGTATTGACGGACATAATTTCATTTGGACGCATTCAGTGATAAAATGGACCTTCTCGACCAGAGCTGTCCAAAGTATATTAATACATGTTGCTCATTTGTTTTCGGGCTTCCGCCAAACTTTGTATGACAATGTTTGGTGTTTGGTGACCAAAGGAGTCGTTTAAGCCCATATTGTTAGCACATATTTAACATATTTTGATATATCACATATGTTACAACACGTTTTGACATATTTCGTAAAAATAGCCGTTATTTTTGAAATTTTCGTCCATTTTTGGATATTTTTCACAGAAATTGCTTATAAGTTTGAAACTTCGATCTATTTTCGAACCGTGTTTGCGAATATTACCATTCTGTTTTAAGTTTTAATAAAATTTTAAGCATATTTTATACCAACTTGATTGAAAAATCAATTATTACACAAAAGTCGAAGGCAACACTGTCTATTAATTGTCTAAAGTGGGACTTGGTTCGTAGAATTTTTACTGAAAATGTTATTAATAGACATCGTCCTGACAAGCTAAGTAGTTAATTTAAACAAAATTGTGAAACATTTGTTTGGATTTTTAGCAAATATTTAACCACATATTTTCGCGTTTGAAAGCACATATTTATGTACCCATTTTAGCTGTTTTAAGCACATATTTTGGACGGCTTTGTTCTCGATATATCTCATTTTAACACACATTATCATTTTGTTGTAATTTGTAAATAAGTTAATAGCATATATAATGTAGATCATCGCAAATTATCGAGAAATGCTAAGATTTTATTAATACTAATTAATAGACCCCGGATGTAGCTGTTTTTATATATTTTGCATCGGTACATGTATGGCAATGGCAGTTCGTATGTGCACGATATAGACGAAAATAGGGTCTTTCAGACCGATTTGTTGCAGCAT